>LQRL01047086.1:18319-29414 GCA_001703475.1 Hydroides elegans | reverse complement strand
TGCCTCTTTGAAGCCGTCATACATGGTTTCTACATCTTCGGGGTCCAGGTCGAGCAGCGGAGCGAACGCTCCCCCTAGCTTCACTTCGAAGTCGTTTACTTCGAAGTCGTTTCCTTCCCGTGAGTTTTCCACATCGTATCGTCTTGGCACTGCTTATTTTGGATGAGGATGTAATCTATTTGATTCATATTTTTGCCATTGGGGGATATCCATGTTACACGCCTTTTCTCGGGGTGTCGGTAGAAGGTATTGCTGATAGCTAGGTCGTTTATTGCACAGAACTTTAGCAACTGCATGTCCCTATCGTTTGCCTCGCCTAGTCCGTAACGACCAACTGCCTCTGGCCACAGTTGTTGTTGGTCGCTTCCTACTTTGGCATTGAAATCTCCCATGACCATGTAGGTTTGGTTTTTCGGGATGGCGTCTATTTTGCTTTGGAGCATGTCGTAGAACTCCTCTACGACATCTTCGCTATAGCTAGAGTCTGGCGCATAAACCTGGAATATCGTTATGTGGCCTTCGACCGTGTCGAAGGTGGCATTTAGGAGACGTTCGTTGTGACATTCGTACGAAAGCATCAATTTTGAGAGCTGCTTTTCGACTATTATTGCGACGCCTTGTCGCCTTATGCCATCTTTCCTGCATGAATGGATAATAGTGAAATTGTCTTGTTCGAATGCTTCTGTGAGGGTATTATTCCAATGAATTTCCCGAAACTCCTAAGAGGTCAATTTTGAATTTGGATATTTCATTTAATAGAATTTCTAGGTTTCCTTCCGTATTTAGCGTTCTCACATTCCATGTTGCTAGTGTGTGTTTGACCGGGAGATTTTTAGCACCCTCTTTGCTCGGGACTGAGGGCCTTTGTGTGCGGTGTGCTGTCATGGAGAGTGATAAGCGTTTATGGTACTTGGGCACTTGCTAAAGGACATCCCAAGAGAGCATGTCCAGCTAAAACAGCTATCTATCTGTTTTGGTTGCACTATCGACGAGCTGCTACGCCGCTCAGTAGCTAGCGCCTGCCCCTGAAGTTGCCGTTGGTTCGGGAGAACCGCCTCCAGGTACTCATAGTACTGCTGCTGCTCAGTACTCCGTCTCTCGCCCAGGTTTAGTCTGTCAGCCAAGACAGTGTACCGGGGTATGGCCGGGTGGTCCAGCACACTTCTAGGAACCACTGGGCGAGAAGTAGATAAGCCAATCCAGATTAGGCTTATCGTAGGAATAGGTGCTGACCAGTATGATTAGTGAGCTACTATCAAACTTCATCTACAAGCAGTGTTAAAAAGCGATGATCTACATCTACATGCAGCTAGATAATCATAAGATTATCAATTGTTTAATCATGAATGAATCATGAATAGCGTGATACTTATGTTTTAATGATGTTCTTGCCCCTGCAAGAATTCTACTTTAAAACTACACAATGATATAACAGCCCCATGTCAAAGTTGCTATATTGAGTATTTAACTAAAATGTATAGTTTATATTCCCGTTAAAGTGAGTTCTTAATTTGTCTCCAAAATATAGGTTTATACATTAAGAGCTTTATTCAAAACAAAACACATCAATCATACGGGGCAAGATCATAATGGATCGACGTGAGAACAATGCTCCGCGATATAAATACTCCATTTTCAATAATTTTCTTTTTTTATTTGTTTAAAACAATGAAATTAAAAATATGTATTTTTCATATATGACTTTGTCATCCATGTAAGTGTTTTTGTTCAATCAGTTATTGTAATAATTGACATAGAAGGGATTATCCAAAGAAAACGAGAAAGTGACAAATCTCATTCTTTGATATAACCTGTTTTTTTTCAATGTGAATTAATTATTGAAATGTATCATTTATTTTAAGACTATCAGCTTGTTTATAGTTCGTGAACATTTTTGCAGTGATCAATCAAAGTACGTGATAGGATAGAATGCTTAAATAGACAAATGCTTTTGATTTTGTCATATACATTTGAATTTATAAGAATTTTAGATGTGTCGTTAGACAGTGATCTTTGGAAACAAAAACTAATAGTTTCAAGTTCAGTGGAGAATTGACTACTTTTCAAAAAGTTTAATACAAATCGCCATCAAATAGGTTGTTTATTTGTTAAACTAGAAGCTTTGTAAACCAAATTTATGTTATGACCGATTAAAAATATTTCAGGGATGATTCTCACGAATGCCATAGTCGTCATGGCGCACCAATTTTTAATGCGACGGTTTAATGTTATGGTGCTCCTTTTTCTTGAAAGAAACACGAAAAAAAATGAAATGTGCACCAATTTTTTGGTAGAACTTACTAAATGTATGGACATTTTCATTTGACTAAATGCAATTTAAAATACTATGAAGTCGGATTATAACATCTGAGACTGAGCCTGACTGCTATTTTCCGTATTTGATTATTCATATATTAAAGAAAAAGATGTACAGAAATTTACCTTTTACGTTTATTCCGTGGGGTGTCGAAGGCCTTTGCTTGCCACGGATCTCCATCTTCTCCTATCTTAAGCTTTTCACTTGGCATTCAAACACGTAATTGATGATGTTGTAGTTTTACTACATTCTAGGTATCTTTCATTCTTGTTGGCCCTTAACCATGCCCTCAATCAGGTCGCGTTGCAGAGAATCGTGCTTCATGATGTGCCCAAAAGAACGATTATTTCTTGCTAATCACCATTGTTATTGTATTTTTAATATTCATTTTATTACAAGCAGTTTACCTCTTTCATAAACTCTTCAAAGTAATATTTTCAGTATGTTCTCACGTTCTGCTGTTAAGGCTGTGTCATCCGCATACCTCAAGTTGCTTATTCGTCTACCACCGACCGAAACCCTCTCGTCTTCATTTTCAGTCACACTTCCTTCCTTCCTTCAGAGATACCTTGCTCGGTACGAACGACCGCTGCCTGTTCCCCGTATAGCCTGGCTATTATTCGCAGATGTTCCATCGAACACAGCTAGCTCCTCGTGGTTGACTCTATCAAAAACCTTCTCATAGTCGATTAAGCATATGTATAGGCATATCTGTTTTTTAAAATACCTTCACTTATTGTTCTACGATTAAATATGATTGCGCGGGTACCCTGTTCTTTCCGAAATCCACTCTGATTTTCACCTAGTTCTAGGTTCATCGTTTTGCTTGATAAAGGATTATCTCAAGCAGATTTTGGTCACGTGACTCATTAGACTAGCAATTCTGCAGTTGACGGCTTAACATATATTTTTCATATGCGTCTAAACTTAGATTGTGCTTCAAAACAGATGGAGTTATTTTAGCATTGTCAGCTCATCTCTCAGAGGAACAGCTTTACAATGTATTCCATAAGGTATATGCAACAACAACACGTGCCACAGCATCCAAATTTATCCTTGTGTCGGGATCAAGATAATTTATCATGCATCGACAAGGCACTCTTAAATGAAAACGGTAACTAAATAAATATATTTTTAACATTTGTATTCATTGAATCATAATTTTCCATGCACTTTGTGATGAGAAACTCAAATAAATGTTATACATTTTAGAAAAAAATCGTGTAAATAATAAGAATTTTTTTTTAATCAATAAATATATTTGTATTCTTGGAGCATTGTTATTTCAATTGTTTATATTTATATTTACAGTACCATGCTTTTTAAAAACTTTTTGTCGCTTTTGAATATTTTGTGCCTAATGCCTTCAATTTGAATCTACAGATGGAGCAATTCTAGGGATGGCTTCTTACCTCTCTAAGGAGCAGCTTCAAATTATGTTCAATTTTGGATATGGAACGTTAAAAAATGAAACTTTGTCTGAGCTTATGGAGTTGGGTGCCGACTGACTGTGGCGAGATCAGAACGGTTTATCAATCATCGATCGGACACTAACAAACCAAGATGGTAAAACGCTTCATCAACAAGTTTTTATCTAGACACTAATAAAAGGTGGTTGACAATGCATTTCTCTATTGAAAAATCAAATTTGGGCGGTGCATCATGCAATGAACGGGAACTTATTGATAAACGTTAATAACACTTTGTTTAAAAGCAAATTAAAATGAATCATCGTTCACAATGCACCTTTAGCAAATTTCAAACAAATTGAAGCAATATAACAAATTATGTATTCTTACTAAAAGTTTTTTTTTACTAACAAAAATGATGGGTTATATGGCAATCATTATCGCGCTGATGATATAGGTTTATGATACCCTGCACCTTCAACCATTAGCTGAAATTTTTATCAAGATTAAATATGCTTATAAACAGATGGAGCGATTTTAGCGATATTGGGTCATCTCTCAAAGAAACAACTTCAGAGTGCATTCCATAATGTATGTGCATGGTCAAAGCGTAATACAGTATCCGAGCTTCTCAAGATGGGAGTGGATCCATGTTGGCAAGATGAAAATGGAATTTCATGCATCGACAAGGCACTCATGAATCACGGTAATAGTTTCGATATATGTATATTTTCAAAATGCTCAGAAGTCGGATAGACTGATCTGGCTTCAGATGAATTGTTTATCATTATAGTATCAGTTTGCTTTTAATTTTTTCATCATTCACACTGGTGAAGCGCTATATTACTGCCCTCATGATATTATTCTTGCGATAAGAGTATCATAGATATTCGCCATGAGATTATTATATTTTGCGTTATATGATTACCCATGTTTCAAAAATATATTTGTCTGGAACAGAATTTGTTCTCTGTCATGCTAGAGGTATTACAGGTTCATGCTAAAGGTTTTCAATCAAATTAATCTCATTGATTGCATTATTTCAAAAGACGGCATAATCGAAATGCAACGAGAAATACAATAAAGAAGTGGTAAATATTTGAAAAATGTTGCGTTTTTATACAATAATCGTGCTATTTAAGCAAAAACGTTATCAGCTGGTAATTGCTTTGCGATTTATTTTCCAAGTGATCCTCGAGACGATTTGATAGGATACATTGCTAGATTATACATATGCGTCTCATAATAATTATCGTAAAAAGAGGCTTGCATTCCTACTCACGTCGATGTGTCGCTTATCAAGCAGCATATTAAGCAGCATACTTAGCAGCACATTTGAAATAAACTATTAACTATTTAATTTCAATGTTAAGAACCTACTAAATAAGAACAAATGAAATTAAATCGTTTTCATTTTTTCCTTTTGAGTCCACGTGTTTCATATGAGTGCTGCTTTAGATTTGATTAGTATGTCATATGCTTGATACAAAGTGTTTAAAACTGTTTAGACGGTGTGATTTTCGAAATGATTCCTTACCTCTCTTTGAAAATTCTTCAATATAGAGCTCGAAACGCAGTTTTCAAATATGAAACTGTATTGGAGTGGATCAAGCTGGGTGTTGAGGGTACGGAGATTATTACTTTATGTGTGTGTGTCTAAAATTCTTTCATACATATTTTACAAAAGCCAAATACATGTTTTTATTTTTACTATTGCAACATTATCACCCACAATACACTTAAACATTTGTGTCAATTGCATTGTTATTTTTACAGTTTTCAACTGTCTTTTTGTGTATCAAATCTGACCACTTTATGCACAGACCAAAATCATGGAATATTGAATTTATGCGTTAACAGATACCAAAATATTGGCAATCACTCTTCACATCTCACAGAGACATATTCAAAGTGTATTGTATGAAGGATGCTTAGCATTTGAACCTGAAACTGTATCTGAGCTTGTGAAGCTGGGAGCAAGCCCCTCGAGTCGTGATCAGTACGATTAGTACGGTGAATCATGCATCAATAAGGCATTAAAGAATAAAAAAGGTATGATATTGATAATCAAGTTTAGACATATTTTTGCATTAAGCTAGCGTTTTCATTCGTATTTAACGATACATATAGGGCTAATTTCATATCTGAGGTTCTGGACTGGTCCCACACCTAGTTTTGGAAACCTCTGACTTCTTCGAAACTAGGTTTACAAGACTTAGTTTCAGAAATGGTTCGAGTCCGTCTGCGAAAACAAGGGATTTATTCAATCAACGAGTCGAAACCTCTGTGAAACTATGCTCGAATCTGGTTTCGTCAAACAGTCCTATTTCTCATGTTTAGTCTGATCTTGCTCCGGTTTGAGACTTCGGCTGCGGTTCGGCTAAAGAAAGGTAAAATGTCAAGCCAACTAGGGGTATGTTTCGCATAGGTTTCGTCGCTCATTTCTGGATAAATTTATAAATATGTTAGGCATAAGTGTAACATATGCTGAATAATTTAATTACATTATAGATAAGTTATACATGCTGACTATATTCATGTAAAATGAAAAGTGGTAGGAATATTTCAAAATGAACATGTATGAACAAATAAATCATAAATTTGACATTTTTATGCGATAAAAAGATATCGCGAATATTGGCAATGACAGTTTTTGTTCATTTTGTTCATTTTGTTCATTTTGTAGATTTATACCTACTAAAATGCTGAAAAGATTCCTATTTGGGCTCCATTTTAATACTAATAGATATCATTTTATGCTCTTTAAAAGGAAGAATATTTTATTGATAAACGTATTTGTAATTCTGATAGTCTTGAGGGACGGTGCAGATTAAAATTTCTTTATGATATGCGTAGATGGATTGTGTTAATCCATTGACTCGTAAATTGAACATGCCAAACAAATTTATGTCTTTTTTCTTGTCAACGAGACTGTTATGACACATTAATCAAACTTTGCCGGTCCAAACCTCCGTGAAACCTGGTCTCTGCAAACCCTGTCTAGACCTTACATATGGAAATGGACTTGTATCATGTCCGAAAATATGTCTCAAGAAACCTTACTTCGGAGCAGTTGGAAGGATCCGTTACTAGGTAACATCGAAATGACATCATACATGCTCCCCAGATTGACGTCTGGACGAAATAAATGTGTAACCAGGAGGTTCTTAAGTTGTAGTGTGCATAATGAGATCGGTAGATTAAGTCTCGGACCGGTGTTGGGTAGAAACAATGTGCCCGTAGAAATAAACACCCCCACATTATTTATATGCACTATACACATTCAAGTAATGTGTGCCGTATATGTAATGTGCCTTATTGTTCACAATGTTTAACAAACTTATTAATAAAGGGGTTGGGTTTATTGAAAGATATAATAAAGTATGAATAATAATATCTTAATATTTTGAAATAGTGATTGCAATATTCATTGCAATGACATCCCGTCCAAGGTATCGATTTAGTTATCCTCTTTATTAAATTTGATGTTTATACATAATTATCCATTTCTCAATCTAAGAAAATTCTCATTTTAAGTTTACTTTGTATTGTAAATAAAACATCAATACACACGTAAATTAAATCACAATCGACTGCTCGTCTTAATTGAAATTTTATATTGCATCCAGCTTTATTCTAAGGATTGCAATTATATTCGACAACTTACCAATTGCAATTTTAAAAGTAATCAAAGATACGTCGAGGCTTTCAATTCGTAAAGTTACACTTTATCGAAGAAACTTCAATTTTTGCAATTAATTACAACCATGGAATCGATTAAGAGGAAACAAAGACATTTTGAAGGTCATTTACAAAGAAACAATATAACATAAAAGCAAATCAAAGATTTGAAATCTTTTCGGTTAGACGGGAGGAATTATGTAAAAAAAAATATGGAACTTTATTAATGACGTCCAAAAAAGCAATGATTAAATGACAAATGTTGGGAGGGAGCAAGTTATTAAACACAATAAATTACTCTTGAGTTAATCCAGAGAAAACAATTTACAATAGCATATAATGTGTCAACACAACCCCTTTGTTTTAATCTTTTGGGCAAACAACACCACGAAAAAAAATCTCGAAAAAGGGCATATATATAAGTAACCCCCAGCTCAAATGAGCAGCAGCCCCTTTAAAAAGAACATATAGAGAAAAGGACATTATATGAATGGCACATTATATGAATGCAACACCGGAACGAGTCAAGGCTAAAGATGTAAAATTAAGTTGCGAAACAAGGTTTGAAACATGGTTCCGCAGAGGTGCCGACGAGGTCCGGGCGATACCAGGTCTAGATGTCAGATAAGAAATTGGCGGATAAAGTTTGTATGAATAGTTTTCAATTACATGTTTCTATTAAAATGATCTTTTTTAAAAATGAAAACAGATCACAATAAGTGATACTTTAATGCCTGGTAGTTAAATACTAAATAGTTTTATTTCCATGTTTTGATGATCTCAGGTTGTATTTTTTATTACTTTAGGCATTGTATGAACTTGTATGAACCCTAAGACATGCATCAAAGTTGATTGATTTCCTCAGATCACCCAAGACGTCTTTAGAAAAAAACCTCTTTTTAGGCAAGCCTGTCGTGGTTTAGGCACGCCATCTTTCTGAAGACCAACTTCAGCCGGTTTTTAATCAGGCTTGTCAAGACTTCGATTTTAACAAAGTAACTGAACTATTGCGAATGGGAGGAGATCCATTTTGGACTAATTCCGACGGTTTCACATGTATAATAATGACGGCCTTGAGTCCCACAGATGCAAGATACAAGTTGCGCTTGTTTTGCAAAGTGAACGGGTGAGTATTATAAAAAAAACTATTTTTTTCCAAAACAGTTTAGAAAAACATAACGATTCACAAGTATTAGCATGTACGTAAAAATATATATATAATTGAAATGAGTAACGTGCTTACTTTTGTCCAAGGTTTTCGATTTTAATGAATAGATATTTTTAAATACACTAACCTAGAACATGTTGAATGTCACATTTGTCAAGGTATCGGGGAATGAACCTGACGGAAAATTGCTCAATTATCTGCTGCAGCTAGAAGCAGGGTCTCAATCACACACACTTAGAAGATACGAGATATTTAATATGGAATGCCCTCTAGGAATGAAGGAAACATTCGATGTTATAAGACAAGGAATGCAAGTGAATACACCACCTGACACGTTTGCAGTTGCGGTTTCAATTTTACCGTCATTTTTTATTAGCGTTCTAATAGAATTGAATGCAGATCTGAATAGTTCATTCGAAGATGGTGAATATGCCGTTCATGTCGCATTGAGGTTAAATTCCCTTTCCAAGTTTGATCAAATAGTGGCAAACAATCAAACGTGTTTATCACTTGAATGGCGAGGGCTTACTCCAATCGAGACCGCTATTATCTACTATCTGTCAGGAAATACCATTAGTAAGGCTATGGAACTACTTGAAAATGAGACTAGTGAAAGTCTGTTCACCATTGCCGAGTATGTATAATTCTAAGATATTTCTTTTTTTCTCTCTTTTGGACCAAATAAGAACCTTTAATTTTTAACTCAATCATTTGATTTATTTGTTTTTTATTAGTCTTCTTCATAAATGTCTTCTCTATTATAGAGTCTATTTACGCTTTATCAATAGAAAATGCAAATTTTACGGAGAGAACCACGTTACATTTGCAGTCAGAATAGGATGCTTCAAAATGATCACTTTATGGGTATCACAAGAAAACATATTTGACTGTGATGACTCAGGAATGTGTGCCTTTCAACTGTCTTACCAACACAAGGACGTGTATAACTTAATTATTCAACATGTCACCTTTGAACAAAGAGAATATTTTGACTCCAAATATTCCAAACCAATAAATGAGTGGTATTATCGGGTTGAAAACTGCAAGACACTGTATGGTCCCTCTTAAAAAAGTTATTAAATACACAGAAAGTATTGAGTTTCTTGCAAAATCAGTTTTGCAATACAACAAAAGTCTCTGGGATGCATCATGCGATATGTGTGACTATCTTATCGAGATAATGAATGAATTTTCAAGCACGATATCGAGAAGTCAAAAGTATTCATTTCTAGCGTTTAGCGCAACAAAATGCGGTAGTCTTAGAGAAGGCACAAAGACATTTGTTCCAAATGAAGCAGACATTACATGTGTCGCAACACATACCGATGGTTTAATGATAGAGATCATTGATCCCGACTCATCACAATCATGTATTCGTGTGCAAAACCCGAATGCGGATTTGCGTTGGTTACGTTTGTGTCTTGAAAAGAATATACTCTCGCCTCAAAAATTGGAAATTGAGTTCTGTAACGCAATGGAATATGCGTTTGAATACACTGACATAAAACCCCCATTCTCGGCCGGTAGGTTTTCACTCCAACGTAAAGACAAAATATCGTGCTTCCGTTTGCTTTATAGAAATGAAACCATTAAAGACGTAGTCGTTTCAGTTGACTTTGTCTTCGCTTTTCCGCATACAATGTATAGGGTACCTCAATATCTCAAAAATAAACTTGGAGTCCACGGTGCAATGTTTTACCTTATTCCAAAGGTTTCAATCCGAAAGACAATAACCCCCAATAACGCACACTTCCTTGTGTCATATTCCGATATCGAATCAAAATTTATCATGAATCTTCCAGAAAGCTTCCGCATTGGTTTCATTTACGCAAAAGCAGCTCGATCGCCGAAACTTTACCGACTACCAGATGATGTCGCAAGTCGTATTCTCGAACCAATATGCGTCGAAGAGATTATTACAACTTATATGTTGAAGACATGCCTGATGCGTCTCTGGACAAGAAACAAACAATTTCAAAAACGCCATCATTCACCAAGCCGCATTGCATACTTTCTTTATGAGGAACTGCTTGATCGAGTGAAGTACGCTGGGAAAACTCGAATTTTTCTTTGATGATTCAATCAACCTTGTGTACTGCGACCACGATTTTGACACCGACTATGACGACAAACTTGGCTGCTGTCTGAAGCGAATGCTGATCGTTGGATTTTGTGAGGCCATCATGAAAATGCTCGAGAATTGTGATTCGAATTGACTAACCCAATTCAAAACACGCAGCACAGAATAATGTGAACAAGTAGATCAGTGAAGCTGATTAAGTCCTCCGCTATTTCAACAACAGTTGAAAACCGAAAAAAAACAGAGGAAATCAATTAAGAACATCAACAAAAATCCATCTAACGTCTTTCTTACATCTTCCTCACAACGTCTTTCTAACAACGTCTTTCTCAAAACGTTTTCCTTACACATTCCTCGTCCTCAAAACATCACGATATACGAGTAATTTTTCTTAATGTGCTAAGTCCCCAAAATCACATTTTTCAAAAAATCGCCAAAAG
>LQRL01047086.1:0-18245 GCA_001703475.1 Hydroides elegans | reverse complement strand
TCGTCCGTACAAACTACCATCAATAATTACGCTAAGTCTCCAAAATCACCATTTTTCAAAAAATCGCCAAAATTACAATTTTTGAGATTTTTCAAAAATATTACGCCTAAGCACAGCTCCAATATGTGTTTTTTCCATGTGCCAAAGGAAAATAAAATCCATCGAGGGATAAGCGAGCACTCGTCCGTACAAACTACCATCAATAATTACGCTAAGTCCCCAAAATCACAATTTTTCAAAAAAATCGCCAAAATTACAATTTTTGAGATTTTTCAAAATAATACGCCTTAGCACAGCTCCAATATATGTTTGTTCCATGTGCCAAAGGAAAACAAAATCCAACGAGGGATAAGCGAGCATTCGTCCGTACAAAGTAGTGCACCTAGGTGTCGACAGACAGACAGACGGACAGACGGACAGACGGACAGACGGACATGGTTCATTGGTCTTATAATTCCATTGAACGTTTAAAAAACTTGAAATTTTTTGGATAGCTCAATTATTTGTTGTAGTGACGGACGGACAGTACTGAATACTATAGTCCTCCGCTTCGCGCTAACGCGGCGGCGGAGGACTAAAAAGGCATTTGTTGATGATAAAAGTGGGACCAACCCCTTGTACTACACTAATCTATGTTTTAAAAACGTTAAAAGAGTAATGAAAATATAAGTGAACCATTTTCGTGTAAACAATAACGTCACACAAACATGGCTTAACTTTAAACGCAACTAGTTTTATTCACTATGTTGCATCGTGTGTGTAGTTCATTGAGCAAAAATGAAGGAGTACAATAATCAATGTGTATTTGGTATTGTACATAGGCATTTTATTATTTTAATTAGAAAACAATTTTGCTATGAATTTTATACAAAATTGGTAAAACTATGACACATATTTCAACTTCCATTGAGTAAATGTTTGATTACGAAGACATTATGATTAATAACTATTTGGTTTGTACTGTATGGGTGTGCTTTCATAGCAGCACGTTATCTGGTTGAAATGAATCGATGATAAATATCTTCAAATTTATTTTGCATGAACAAATTGATTATATGCCATATAATCCTTGGTGTGAACATGTAAATAAAATCATATTTCACATATGTTTTACGAAAGGACGGGTATTCGTGACCTATTGAGTGCGTAGACCTAAAGCCGCGCCTTTGGACTGTGCATTCCACTTCGTGCCGTCAAAAAATCCTAAAGCCTGTGACGCAATATTATTATATTTTTTAATGTCTAATTGATGAATGAATATATGTATACTTCTTTATTCATTCATTTAGCTAATATATAATCTTTTTACATACAACGTAACACTACAAGGATACGATGTATTTCCAGTTTATCAAATGTATGCACCGATGACCAAATAATCATTACAATCATTACAATCGGTGTATGTTTTTCATAGTAAAACAAAACTTCACAGTCACGTGATCGATTGACATAATTATGACGTCACACAATCGG
Source organism: Hydroides elegans (assembly GCA_001703475.1). NCBI lineage: Eukaryota > Metazoa > Annelida > Polychaeta > Sabellida > Serpulidae > Hydroides > Hydroides elegans. The sequence goes on along the minus strand of LQRL01047086.1, from coordinate 16,769 downwards.
TTACTTGGAAGCGATGATGGCGTAGCAACGAGGAGAGGTCACGGGTTCGAACAAGCGCACGAGGTGGGCAGACGATATGCTGTCCTGAAAATAGAACAAACACAATATCTCTAAAGTGTTTTTTTAGATGAATGCGCGTTATGCATATTCGAGCTTCCGATATAAAACGCTATATGAATACTATACATGCAAACAACTATATTTATTTCTTTACTTTTAAATAAAATATATATAGTTTTTTTTACATAATATGATTATAGTAGATGCATATACATGTCTTTGAACACAAAAACAACCACCAGTAATCTTCATCAAATGTATATCTTTAAATTTTACGCTATATTGATACTACAGGTACATTCACAAAAAAATATATATTTGATATATATAATATATACAATATATTTATAATATGTATTGATGTCACCAAAAAATAGTTTTACACGATATGATAAGAGTGAATCAATATAAATCCTTACCATTTCTAAGACATACAGCAATCTGTCTAGCAAAATGAGCGATTCGATAACAGGGGCAAGCGCCGCTTTGAGATGAAAGAATTTAGACATTCGCGATTGATGTACAGCGTACTTGTTCTCATAGGCCAATATCTCATCAATTGAAAGCTGAAATGACAATTGAAAAATCAAGTTATAAATAAATTCCAGTGTGCGACATAAGCTCGGTCTATTAGATTTTGAAATCCAATAGACCGGTGTCTATTAGTATTTTTTTTTCAAAACCTGTCTTAACTTTTAGGATTGCAATTACTCTTTTCCTTTTTTATTTGTTTTATTTTTAATACAATGTGAGGATAGTTCAATCTAGGATTCAATATAAGTACATGACTAAATGCACTTATTTTAATCCACTGCTAGATTCGATCGTCAATGCTCGAAATTTAATTTTGAATGTCACGCACGGACGTATTTGCGACCGCCTTTTCGTCCAGACGAATGTCATTTCAGACGATGCTGGCGCTATTGCGAATGTCAATCTTATGGAAATAATTTTGTGCAAAAGGCTTTTTTTTTAAGCTGAAAAAAAGTCGCTCGCGCCTACCGTGCTCGAGTTTAAAATGTATTTATTATGTTGAATATCGGGAGCTAATGTCATTTTGCCCGCGCGAGTGTTATTTTACATGACGTTAGTAAAGTACACTCTTCTAAGCATCAAACGTATAAATATGAATAAACTCACTTGCTTCTCAATGCCTAGTTTCCGCATTGCTTTGTTGACATACTCCGCGAAGCACTGACATTTGGCGGCAATGCGTCCGATTCGCCAATCGTCACGTGACTCACCAGTGACGTCACGAAGAATGACTTGCAGCAGGGCTCGCCAGTAGAGCGACTGTGACGCGGTCTAGTGGGCCAGGAAAAAAGGGGAAATAGGGGTAAATTTCATTGATGAAACTTGTTATATAATGACTTGCATTAAGTTTGACATTCATGGCATTATTGGTACTATTTCTATCTATATTCCTTCATCAATTTTTTTTTTAACAACTCTCTCACTCTCTAACTCGCATTCCTCTTATTCTATATATTTTGCTTTATTTCCTCCTCTTTTATACCTCTATATCCCCACTTCATGTCCGAACACTAACATGATGTTTTAATCAATATAAATTGATAACGAAATGTTCTAGATTTGAAATGTGACCACAGCGATGTTTATAATGTTCAAATGCGGTATTAAAATATTATGTTATATGGTTTATTCACAATTACGCAAAAAAGACGATTAGAATTTCATTTTTCTTCACTTTGCCTTATTATGGGCGGAGACTCGATTCAATGATTGACAGACCAACATCCGGGCATTGCGACCTAATTGACATCTGCGCATGCGTAGCGTAGAGCTGAGCGGGAAACTGGGTGGCATGGCGTCATCTACAAAATAATATATATATGCGTTAGTACATTGAGCATTTGTATCGTTTCACTGACAGTCCCCACTGACAGTCGAAATTATCAATTTAGCAACCCAAATGGTTTTTAGAATAATTCAATAAATTATATCAGTAGTTCAGTACATACCTGTAGGATCAAAGGGCGTTTTAAGGAAGTGCTCATAGATCATATGATAACAGCACCCGACGCTACAAACGACCTGCACGTGTGGCGAACATGTGAATACGCGCAGCACGTTCGCCGCCAAGTCACCGCACGTGTGCAACCCCGTTAAGAGTACATGTGTACTTCGATGACACGTATTTTGAGTAAGGAGCGGAGTCAAAAGAGTGTGGGTACTGTCGTGAGGCGTGCCCTGAGAAAAAGAATTGTTTTCTAAAAGGCTTTTATATGTATCCTGGTTGGGTATTCCCGAAGCGTTCCCTTTCGATTGAGATGTTACAAGTTTGTCGTTAGATTCTTGGTGTGAAGGTGCATTCACTCTGTGTTGACTAGATTCGGTCGATTCAGGAACTCGAGATTCCGTAGCAAAACGTGACTCAATATGTACTTTTGAAATGTTACTTTTGTGGTCACAGCTATCAATATCGGTTGATGTCTTGATACTATTTTCACACTGCGGTACTTTCTGCGGAACCACATCACCATCGTTCTGTTGGCACTTTTTTTTTGTCATGATCCTCATCACCACTGAAATGAGTGCGAATTAATGCGCCGATATCGGTTAGTTCCGTCACGAACTGGGTGATGGGTACATACAAATGATTTGCTGGTTGGTTCACAGAGGGCGCCGCTGGTAGTGGGTTAAAGTTGCTTGCGTCGTTTGCACTACTTGGTTGTAGAGGCGCCGTTGCATGTTTGTATTTGCCCTGTAACAAAGATATATTATTTTAAATAATGCATTATTTGTCTATAGTTTGGTATGGACCGATGTCAAGCATTTTTACCAACCCTGGATTTTTAAACCGAAAAGTGTGAATAAATAGGGTAGGACTATATAAAAAGGGCATAATGCTCTCTTTCTCTTCTTAAAATCTATCTCTCGCTTTTTATAATTATTTTGTTCTCTCTCTCTCTCTCTAACACACACCCAAATACACACACATACACATACTTGTGGTAACTATATATATTATATATATAAGTATATGTTATCTTTCTCAACACCACGTTTGAACGAGTATAATTTGACTCTCTCTCTCTCTACTATCTCCTTCACTCACTCTTCTCCCCTTTATCTTCCTATCACTATATTTGATAATTTCTATTCATATTGTATTCATCTGGATATTGCAACAAAAACAAAATTAATCTTAAGACATATCCTCTTTCCCTTACCCCATCTCCAACTTGTTCTGCTTTTTGTCGCTGTTGCTCTTTCCGGCGACGCGTCCGTGCGCGCATGCGTGTGCCTCCATTTTGTTTCTCTTCCGCTTGTTGCACCAGTGAGGGCCATAATTTCGCCAAACGGGTGGTACGCGATTGTGCGCTTTCTGTGTTGCTATCTATAATAAAACAAACATATTGAATTCATATAGATATCTATTTATATCTTATAGATAAGTATAAACGTATATAATTGCGATGGCTTCTAAGTTTCCTATATTTTATATCAATTACTTTGATGTTGGCTAGAGGGATGCGACGTACAGGTCGCAAGTAGATTTTGGGCCCCGCAACTGAGGGATTGAATTTGACGTAATATTTTCAATATCAAAGTCATCAATATTGCACCTATATAATGCTTTATTTTCAGCGTTCGATCTCGGAAACAAGGACTAAACCGTTAAAATTAAGAATATAGAAATTATGTCAAATTTCCAATGTCCCATAAAAAAAGTATCGAAAGACCTAATACAAACTTATAATGTAGAACCATAGCAAGAATCGTTGTAAATCTACCACCGTGGATGATCTTGTTTCTTAAAAATCTGAATAATTTGAAAAAAAAATCTGAATAATTTGAATCGTAACTCAAAGCAAACATTTTTTAAATTTAAATTTTGGACGCGTAAGTTTTCGGCCGGGCCAGGTTGTGTTTTTGAGGTCACAGCGTCAATTTGTTTAAAGCATGAACACTGATTATTTCGCTAAAAGTTCTATTTGGGTAACCCTAGATGTAAGGAACCTTTTTGAATACGCTACCCCTGTAGTTAATAACAGTTAAAATCCATTTTTTATGATATCTTACTTGATGAATCAACCCCAAGTACTTAAAGTCCGTGGGTGAGAGAGAGCTGTGCGCCAAGGTAGCCACGACCACTGCCCATATCCACAATCTGTATAACAATAGAAGTTTCGTAAATTAAGCAGTTTTCATAATGTTTATAAAAACGATTTCGCGTGACATTTACAAGAGCTTAACATTCATATAACAGGTATTTTTACAATGCAAAGCACAATCAATTATATGTATTGGATCTCTCATTGAATAATGTATGTTTATTCGAAAAACAAGGCTTGGATTACGTGATGGATAGAGATCGGACTTTTTAAGAGTTAGATTCAATATTCCGTCAAATCAAGCAAACATCGAAACCAAGCAAATGAACCATACCTGATCAATAACATGGGTTTTCGCCAACCGTGCGCAGATATCCGTCATGACGTGAACCTCGTGACATTTCTTGTCTCCCATGCCGTGGCGTACATCTGTACTTGTACTGTTTGAAAGTGCATCTGCACTTTTATTGTCTGAGAGTAAAGTGCAATTTTTATGGGTGCATCTTCACCCTGAAAATAATATTGTGTAAATAGCTTAGGAACTAACAGTCTCAGTGAGGAGTAAGAACACTAAATGGCCATGAAGAACCCCAAAACTATTAAGGTTGTGTTTATAATATTACGCAACAACATCTCATTAAAACTATCTGTTGCTAATTAATCCGAGAAATAGAGCTGGAACCTTATTGTATTTATTAGTCTTCAAAATAATCTAACTTTATTATCAAGGTGGAGCTAAACAGCTTCACCATATTTCCCTACCTTCCTATCTCGACTTATATCAATGACGTCATCCAGTGACGTCACTACATTGAGATGTGACACAGTGTGTTGACGTGCCGCCGTCACAAAGCTGTGCAAATCATGACACCACACGTCGGCCGAAGGTCTCGGTTCCATTCAGGACGTACGCCGTCCTGTGTAGAGGCGTCTTCTTTGATGTCAGTTGCATTGGGGATTTCGACACTTTTAGACAATGTTCAATGTGATTTACGTCGGCGTTGTTGGAGACATCAAGCGTTGTTTGTGTGGTTATTCGCGATGTATTTGCAACTTTGTGTAAAATCTTCAGTAGAAGACATACGTGAACTCGGATACCTATGTTCAAAGGGTGCTGGGGCTTTTGTGAGAAAATATGCGCCGTATTTGTTACCAGGAGAATTAAAAAGCAGCATGGTGTTTGTAATGGAATATATGTTATTGGTTTTTATATAGTTTCTACATGCGTATAATAACATCCATTGTTATTTTGTACTTTGTGGACCGTATTTATTTATTGTAAAAAAATGTTGTTTACTGTCATGTCTTCATGCTTGTCCTAGGATGTCATAGAAAGTTCCAGAATTCCAAGAGTTCATCTTGTGACGGAACTTTATAGAATGATCTCGAATCGTGAAGGTTATAAGTCTCGACTTATTAGAAAGTTATAGAATGTTCGTTACTGTTCCAGGGGTTTATAGAGTGTTCTTTACAGTTCCAGAAGTGTATGGATTGTAATAGTATGTTCGTTAAATAGGGGTCGAGTTTCAATGTTAGGCAGTTAAGAATCGGAGATAGTAAGGGGTACAATAAGGTACCACAATAAAAGATAAGGTAATCTATATGGTTCAAGGATATAATTCAAATTGAATTCGGATATTACAAGAGAGGCATTCAATCAAAGAAAGAGGTAATAAATGAATTAAAATGAAAGTATCCAATATCATATCTAATATATGATAAAAGATGTGTGAATATTTTGCGCTTATATACTGTTGTGAATCACATTGGATACATCGTAATCTACGTAAAATTTCGGATATAATAATGAATCAGTGTATGCTAAATAAGTGTGTTGATACTGCGGCGTTTATTCCGACTCGCAAACAAGATATTTTACCTAGAGGGCAGATCTACACTAGAAGGGGCAGGGTTGAGCAGTTCTTCTCAGCTGGATCTTGACAGTGTTCCACCAGGTCAGCGCATCTTTCCATACGTCAATATGGACGCTGCAGTATCTCGACGACGCCGAAATAAAAGGTGTTTCATCAGTAGAGGCCTAAGTCATCTGATGCCGCCCGCAGGGATTATAGTTTAGCATATTGACAAGGAAGCTAAGAAATCCATACTGATCCTAACTGATCTTAAGCATATCATCAAATTGACCTGGAACGACCCAGAATGTAATTGTTGCGGTTCTGTGCAGTTGGCCGAGTCGCTGTAGACTGCTATAATATGAACATCAATCCAACACCAAAAATCAGTTAACATTATAAGCCTGTAAGTTTGGTAGTTTCAATCACATTGCAAAAAACGTGTAACAAATTAAACTGAGCACCTCTTGTATCGTTTTTTTTTCAACCTGGCAAATTCTACATTTTCGTAGGAATGACAACTAATCCAGAACGAAAGCATCTTGCATCCGTTCGTGCATCCTTTGGACTAGTTTCAGAGGTCTAGGATCATACTCACTTCTGCGGTCTCACTCTTGATCATATCATGACAAAGGCCGAAGAAACAATGATGACATGCCATTGTATTGGTGTCTGATTACTTAGTGTCTGAATTGTTGTCCATTGTAATAGATGTCTGATTGCTACCTCGTTTACGCAAATCTTCATTTTCCGAAACCTCAATTTACAGCAAAAGAGGTAATGTGAAGGAAATTTCAGTTCTATTGCTTGTCACTCATTTTCTGAGTTATATCAAACACAGGCCTCTTCCCGTTTTCAAACAATGGCAAACATGATGCAATGAATATATATTCCAGTGATTTGCGTCAACTTCTGACAAACATGAACCAGAAAAGGCAAAGCACATTACAATACGAGCAAAAGTTCCGTGGTATCACGATTCCATCAAATATGCCAAACGTAATAAACGCCGATCGGAGGGTGAACCAAAAGCTCTTCGCTGAATTGACGGATATACATTGTGAATACATCAACGATTGAAAGTCCTTCTTTCAATGCCTGAGCAAAGTCAATTAGACATATTTTATGTCACACATCAAGCAGTTCAGTAGTGATCAGAAAATACTATTCGCAATTTTAAATGATACCATGCATAAAAATAGAATAAACACCTACCAGATCATGTATCAGAAGTAGACCTTGCCAAGACCTTCAATCATTTTGTACAAGATAAAAAAAATTGCAATGACCTAGACTACACGAGCAATTCCTTCAAATTCCCAGGCCTTTACTCTAAGAATGTTTACGTTCTCTTAACCATATCCCATATATATGGTAAACCCGTCTCTCAAATCCGCTCAATTTTTACCCCCCCCCCTTAAATCTGCGATAGTGAGGCCTCGTCTAAAGAAAGACAACATGGTTAAAACTAACTGTAGAATTATATAACGGTGTTTTATATCTCATTTGTGTCAACAATCCGCAAGAAAGTAGTTTTAAACGCATTCAGGAGTACATGTCTTCGAAGTCAATGTACGAAAAACTCCAATCCACCTGTTGTGAGAATCACGGCACGGAAACGACTCCCTTGAAAGTTCAAGACGACATCTTGAGTGCGCTCGATAACAAATGTGGTGAAATTCTTGTGATGCCGGATTTGTTCTAAGAACAGGGATAGGTGTCTAACGTAGTGCGTTAAGCTGGTTCAGCGAATATCATAAGGGTCGCACGCAAGCGAAAGTGATTATTCGCACGAGGTCCAATCCGTTGCCTCTCAAATTCGGTGCTTCCAGGGCACACATGATTATGAAATCCATACGTTGCCTGTTTGAGATATAACAAGAAATAATGAACTGAGCTTTCGTAGTTACGCCCATGACTCGGGTAACTTTGTTTTCTTTAAACTGAACGAATGCTCTGACTGTGAACGAACTCAAGTTAAACGATAGTAAGATCGAGACATAACTTATTTTCTTATAAAAAGCACAGCACACGCACGAATAAACACAATACCCTCTCCATCTACATTGAGCAGGAGGGGGTATATGACTACCACCGTTAGAATAAGCTTATTTCAAAATTTATCATATTAAAATTTCATTCAAAAAACAATGTGGCATTCATTTGAAAATACAATGTAAAATCGGCGAAACAAAATTAAATTTTAAGACGATTTCACGCATAAGCAGCCGAAAACGGGGATGAGTTCCCAAAATGGACCTATCCTGTCGAAAAGCCCATTTACACACCAAGCATTTTGGTAATCGAGTCTCTGATATTTTATTTATAAAAGGTCTGGCCCGACGGATATCCGAACTCATAGTTGCTGGGGATCAATATATTTTCATTTCAATTAAAAAATTCAATTGTTGGACCTCTGTTAACCATCTTTCGCCGATTTACCTGTGCTCTTTTCCTCGTTGTTCTTTTCAGCAGCGTGTCTTTGCCCACATGTTTGAGTAAGTTATTTGTTTTTTTTTTTACTGTTAATTATATAATTTTCTAACCAAATGTCGCGGGAGTAAAACTTTTGTTGTGATATATACGGCAATATATATACTTTTTTGAAAACTGCTTTTACGGAGGAATCTTAACACTCAAAGTGAAGACAGTTATGAATGTATTATTCTATTGTGTAACTATAGAACAATCACATCATTAAAAACATAAATGAGTATGATTTGGCATGTATTTTTTTACTGAGGTCCTAATTACGTAGTTTTTTTATTTCATGCCAACACACCACACGTTGATATATAAAGTGTGATATCACGTAAGGTGTCTGCCTGTTATCATGTCTGTGCCATTTTTGATGATTTCATATAGAATAAATGTAAATGCGTAGAACTCACCAAATTTTGCACGTTATGAACTTTGTCCCTGAATGATTACATAGGATTATATCAATTACATATATTCGTCAATGAGAGACTTTAGACAGATATATTATGGCAAACACAATGTAAACATTGGGGCCAAGGATAAACATAGGGATATAAGGATAAGAGGATTTCTTGCATATAGCACTGGTGAAATTTGGTTTACTAATAAATAGCTGTCATTTTGATCATGTAACTTTTAACTTCAATATACAAAAAATAATCTACGTTTCATAACGTGATTTCAAATTCAAAACACATATTTTAATACTGTGTAAGTGAGCAAATGGATAAATGCATGACACCCTTAAGATTGTATAATACAGATAAAATGTACCACTGTCATTAATAAACAAAGCTATTAACATAATGGATCCACATTTCTAGGGACAGTGCCCCTAAGCCCGTATTGTCTTAATCCGGTAATAAAGCTGGCAGACATGATAAACTATAACGACTAAAAGTTTTTGTACGCTATTGCATATAATCATTTATGCCATATAAGTGGATAACAAATAATTTTCAAAACACTTATGTTAAATTATAAAAAAAACAAAACCGACCTTAATATGTCAAATTCGTGATATCTGTCGAGCTTGCAAATCAGATGGAATGTTAAGGTATTATCCACGTTTTTTTTTTATTTTAAGAATTATGAATTACAAAAATTTGTCTATGAATATTTTTTCATACAAGTTTATTTATTATGTAATATAAATTCAGTGTGAGCAAATAACAAATTACGAGAGATAATATAAGGTTTATTTTTTATCATAACATAATGGTATTGTCATGACCTTAAATATACCTAACAATACACTTATATGACACGATGATATGAGTTCAAAATGACGATCACATTTAAAGATTAAGTAATATATATGTTAATGAACAACAACCTGATAAGACGCTTTGTATTATTGGATCAATCAGACAAAACCTCGTGAAGAACATGTTAACTAGCATTCAAATCATGTGAGACATATCATGAGATCGTGTAGTGTTATATCGGATGGGTTGATGTCAGATGTACGAGAGCTAACAACTATTCATATACGTGATGTTGCGGAACAATATACGATGAGACCCGTGTGTGGAATTAATGGCCTCATGTGGCTCTCTGTGGGCCTCGCTCTGTGAAACTATTTCAATTAAAATGTGTGCGCATATGGTATGCATTTTTGATGTCATGTTTACTAAACGAATATATCAATAGCACAGGTTCCAAAAACAAACATAAAAACAGGTAAAACATTGCAACAGAAGTAACAAGACCTTATATCCTGGCCATACTGTGATTTATCTACCGTTTTAAAGGATGAAAAAACAACCACATCAAATAAATTGAGAACGTTTGAGTTGCTTTTTCATGGATCCACTATTTCGGATTCATTATTATTGACAAAAAAAAACTTTTTATTTTGCCTCTTGTTTTTTGTTTCTAAAATTGACTCAAAATGAAATTTAAGAATGAAAATTTAGCAAAGCATATACTGTAATTTAAATTTGGACCATACGCCGCATCAGGTCGACATGATATAATTGTATTCAAAATATCTGCTGGTTTGATATAATAACGGAATATGTTAAATTTTAAAATGCTTAGAAACAAAAACAATAATACGATATGTTCGTTCTGGGTTAGTTTTACCGAACACAGCTGAAACAAATACGTTTGTATTTACAAAAATTGCATATGTACGTTTTGTTGACAGGTTGAAAAGGAACATGGGGGCCTCTTTCAAAACATGTGAGTTGCTATAAAACAATTGTGAATTTTTTACAAGGTAAGCAAAAATTCAGTGTTTTGATTTATATTTATCATACAAATTGCTTGTATATAATAAATTGATACATTGATTATTCTCTGCATTTACCCAAAACAATGTTTAGATATGATAAAATGTCACAAATAAGTGTACATGTAAATATTGTAAGAACCGCGCCACCTAGATTTATCATTTTGTTGATCTTTCAACACATGCATATATGTTTTATTCCTATCCATGATATATCGTGCATTTCAATAATAGGTGATGTCGGTTAACATATTTGAACCAGACTATGTCTGTTTGTTTGAATTAAGGTTTCATGCAAAGCAACGTGTATTCATCATCTATATTTTGAGTGGAATTTCTTAGTCCTAGGTTTTGGTAGGATAATTTTTTTATCTGAGCTTTTTTTTACCGACTTCTTGAAATTCGTAAAATGTCTATAAAACGTTTTATGAAAACGACGGTTCAAATGTATTGTTGATATAACCATGTTCATGAAAGTTCACTTTTTTTCCGGAAATAACCTGAGAATATATATATCTGTACAAATTAGGATGCGCGACTGTGCACGGGAAATGTTAGAAGCCTTACGTATTGAATAGTGAAATTTGATAATGACTTTTACTGATAAATTTATAACTCATCACAATATTGTGACCGCATCTGCTCTAAAAATGCACGTGTACGACATGGCGTACCGATTATCAACTATCCTATGCAAATAAAATGTTGAACTTGCAAAAGGACATTAGTTTTGACGCACAAGGTGACCAGGTTTGCATGACACATTATATAAACAAAACACTATCTAGATAAGAATCACGCTTAAATCCAAACAAAATCTAAGAATGTTTGTCAACATAAGTTTTCCATTATGTTGCTAATTCATACAATCACGCAATATTTAATAACAAAAATATATCAAAAGAACAAAAGCTAGGGCAGGATGTATCAAACTTTGCGTTAGTTGATTGACATCAGTGTTTATGATATTAAGTGATAACAATATATATGAAAAGAGTAATAACCTGGGATAAAAGCGTAACTTTCCGTTAGTTGATTAGTTTTATTTTTCGACTTGATTATTAGGAAGTAATTTCTATTTGTGATATAAACGGTAGGTAAACAAGCACGCAGAACATGCTTTGTTGAGTTCAGGTAAAGTCAGGTAATCGATAGAGCTATCAATAAGATGAGTTATTCAAATATATAAATTTAATTATAATACGTTGTTTTTATACACTTATTTTAATAAGGCTCTACAATACGGCGTATCAGATTATAATATATAGTATAATATATTACACAAAACAAACTAAATAGTATTCCAAAATTAAAATGTAGGTTAAACTTAAAAACAAACGAGTCATTGAATAATATTCTACGGTTACCTGAAATCATATAATAAAGATGCGCAAGAATAATGTATATCGTGTCAAGCAAATATAAACGCGGTAAAAGTAAGTTGCATATTAAAGTATAATACTCCAAGCGAGAAAAAATCTAAAAGCTTAATTATTGTTTGTTTTAGGATTGATAAACCAACCAATGTCCCTAGGATTGAACGAAACTTGAACTTCATTATCAAATAAAATAGTAAACGTCTTAAACCGTAATATGTAGCTATGGGAAACTGGTGCTGTAAGGGTCGCAGTGGTTTGGAGACTGCCGTGCCAGAAGTGTGCTATGAATTTAAACCAAAAGAACATACTTCGCATGCAACTACAGAAAAGAGAACTTGTAACAGTAGCAGTTTTTCGGAGATTGATGACCGACCTCTCAATGAAATTGACCACAATAGACATTTAGAGACAGCCGTTCCAGCAGTATATAATGAAATAGCCGAAAATCTACAAACTTCGCAAGCAGCTACAGAAAACAAAACTTGTAACGGCTGCAATGATTTGGAGACAGCAGCCTCGGTAAACTGTATTGAGCATTACTTGCTATATGCGAAGTACCGCAATGGGTATTATGGAAACGAATTGCATACTGCCGCTGAAAAGGGACACAGCAATATCATTAGGTTATTGGCACGCCCAATGTATGATATTGACATCAATGGTTTTAACTTTTTAAATCAGACCCCAATAATTGTTTCCGCAAAGCATGGTAGAATTGAATGTTTTATTATTCTTTTGAAATGCGGTGCAAATACTGAACCTAAAGATTTTGAAGGAAAGACTGCGATGGATTACGCCTTGGAAAACAAATTTGGAGGTGAATAAATTTTATCTTGTATTGTTATTTTTATGAAGCCTATCTAATTTGCTATCCATCAAGGTAAAATGGAAAGGCAAAAAAAGGTAAAAACACGCTATGAAATTTCAAAAAAACAATGCAAAAACAAAGCACGTGCAAAATTAATTCAAGATCATTTTTTTTAGTGAATCGATTATACAAAAATACCTTTACAGTCATATGTTATATATAGAAAATATGCTAGTGAATTTTGGTTGTCTCGAAGTTTTTTATGCATATTAATATACAACCAAGTGAAATGTATATTTATATATCACATATCACAACATGAATTATATTTATAGCCTAAATTAAAGTTTTTATTATAAATAGCACAGTAAAGGGAATAGACAGCTTTTAAACTTGACAAATGTGACTACGCAAGAAAATCTCTAAAGGGGTATTGAATCTCCATATTTGAAATATAAATGGTTGACAAAAAATTACCTTGATTTTCTAAAAAAAAATGGTAGGTTTTTATTTTATCTTAGCAACAGTGAATATAAGTCTTTGAATGACTGTATTGTATTTCATTATTTCAAAAGATTCAAATCATTAAGTTTTTAATTCACTTATAAACAGATAAATTCATCAGAGCACTGTCAACTCACCTCTCAAAGGAACAACTTCAAGTCGTATTCCATAGGGCATGCGCAACGTCAGACCGTAACACAGTATTCGAGCTATTCAAGATTGGAATGGACCCGTGTTGGCGAAATGGTTACGGCATTTCATGCATCTACAAAGCAATTATAAATCAAAATGGTAATAATCGAGTTACTTTGATTAAATAATGATATCAAAACAATTACTGAAAAGTAAAACATAACAAGATGGAACTTATGGTTCGGATGAATAAGAAATGCCTTCAATCATTAAATTTATTTGTATTCTTGAAGATTTGTTCCCAATAGTTTATGTTAATATTTACAAGACCATGCTTTGTTCAAACTTTTTGTCGCTTTTCAATATTTTGTGCACAAACTTAATGCCTTCAATTTCAATCTACAGATGGAGCAATTCTAGGGATGGCTTCGTACCTCTCTAAGGAGCAGCTTCATATTGTGCTCAATTTAGGATGTGGAACGTTAAAAAGCGAAACTTTGTCTGAGCTTATGGAGTTGGGTGCCGACCCACTTTGGCGAGATCAGAACGGTTTATCAACCGTCGATCGGACACTAACAAACCAAGATGGTAAAACGCTTATCAACACGTTTTATCTAGTTTATTTCTTTTTGATATGTTGAAATAGACACTAATGAAAGGTGGTTGACAATGCATTTTTCATTTTTCTATTGAAAAATCAAATTGGGGCGGTGCATCATGCATTGAACGGGAACTTATTGATAAACAATAATACAACTTTTTTTAACAAATTAAAATGAATTGTCGTTCACAATGCACCTTTAGCAAATTTCAAACAAATTGAAGCAATGTAACAAAATATGTATTATTACTAAAAGATTTTACTAACAAAAATGATTGCTTAAATGGCAATCATTATCGCGCTGATGATATAGGTTTATGGTGCCCTGCACCTTCAAACATTAGCTGAAATTTGAATCAAGATTAAGTATGCTTATAAACAGATGGAGTGATTTTAGCGATATCAGATCATCTCTCAAAGAAACAACTTCAGAGTGTATTCCATAATGCATGTGCGTGGTCAAAGCGTAATACAGTATCCGAGCTTCTAAAGATGGGAGTGGACCCATGTTGGAAAGATGATAATGAAATTTCATGCATCGTCAAGGCACTCATTAATCATAACGGTAATATTATTGATAGAAGTAAATTCTTAAAATGCATAAAACGCACAATAGAGAATAGACTGATCAGGTCAAGATAGATTATCTATCATTGTAGTATCCCCTTTTAAAATCATTTGTCATCAATCACACTGGTGAAGCGTTATATTACTGCCCTCATGATATTCTTCTTGCGATAAAAGTATCTTAGATTTTCATCATGAGATTATTGTCTATTGCAGTATAGATTACCCCTGTTCCAAAAATAAATTTGTCTTGTTATTTGATTTATTTCAAACAATGAAATTTAAATGAAAATATTTATTCAATTTTCCAAGCATTTATTATCTTTGATGCTAAATATTTAAGAGTTTCATACTAAAGGTTTTTAATCAAATTAATATCGTTGGTCTCACAAGAACGGAATAATAGAAATGCAACGAGAAATCAAATAAAGAAGTGGTGAATATTTGAAATATGTAGAGTTTTCATACAATAATCTTGTTATTTAAGAAAACGTTTTCAAATGTAGATTTTTCTATATTTATTTTTCAAGTGATCATCGATTTGATAGGATTTATTGCTAGACTAGACAGATACGTCTAATTTAATTAAAAATATGTTTGCATTCCTTCTCACTTTACCGTGTCGCTAATTTTTCCTTATATCGCCCTATTAATGTTGATTAGATATTGACTTTTTAAAAACTATATTTGCCATCGATTAGCCAATTAAGCTGCGTATTTGATATTAACTATAAACTTCGTCAATACATGTATTTAGAATGATAAGTATCATTGCAGTTTGAAGACCTTACTTAATGATTATATCAAATGTAGGAAATCGTATACAATTTTCTTTTTGAGTCTACATGTTGCATAAGAGTGCTGCATCAAAATAAAATAAGTATACCATATGCTTGATATAAAGTTAATTAAAATGTTTAGATGGAGCGGTTTTAGAAATGATTCCCTACCTCTCGAATGAAATGCTTCAACATGTGTCCCGAAACGCAGTCTTTAGAAGTGAAACTGTTTTAGAGTTGATCAAGCTGGGTGTTGAGGGTATGGGGATTACTTTGTTGTGTGTGTATGTCAAAAATGTCTTTATATATATTTTTAAAAAGTTAATTGCATGCTATAATTTGGAAGGAATATTAAAAAATTAATCGATTTATGATTATAAGTATGCCACATTTGTTTTGCCTCTCAAATCAAAACTAGAAACGATAGTTTTGTAAATGAATTAAACACCTTTGTGTCGATTGTAATGTTTTTTTTTACAGTTTAAGTTTTTTTACTGTCTTCAGATCACCCAAGACGTTATATTCTATAGAAAATCTCTTTCTAGGCAAGACTGTCATGGTTTTAGCACGTCATCTTTCTGAAGACCAACTTCAGCCGGTTTTTAATCAGGCTTGTCAAGACTTAGATTTTAACACAGTAACTGAACTATTGCAAATAGGAGGAGATCCATTTTGGACTAATTCCGAGGGTTTCACATGTATAATAATGGCGGCTTTGAGTCCCATAGATGCAAGATACAAGTTGCGTGTTTTGCAAAGTGAACGGGTTAGTATTATATAAAAAAAAACTTTTTTCAAAACAGTTTAAAAACGCAATACGATTTACAAGTGTAAGCATGAACGTAAAAATATATCATTGAAATGAGTAACGTGCTTTCTTTTGTCCAAGGTTTTCGGTTTTAATGAATTGTAATCTTCATATAAACTAACCTATAACATGTTGAATGTCACATTTGTCAAGGTATCGGGGAATGAACCTGATGGAAAGGTGCTGAATTATCTTTTACAACTAGAGGCAGGGTCTCAATCACACACACTTAGAAGATACGAGCTTTTCAATATGGAATGCCCTCACGGAATAATAGAAACATTCGATGTTATTAAACAAGGAATGCAAGTAAATACACCACCCGACACATTTGCAGTTGCTGTTTCAATTCTACCACCATTGTTTATTAGCGATCTAATAGAATTGAATGCAGATCTGAATAGTTCATTCGAAGATGGTGAATATGCCGTTCATGTCGCATTGAGGGTGAATTCCCTTTCCAAGTTTGATCAAATAGTAGC
>LQRL01047070.1:21072-32702 GCA_001703475.1 Hydroides elegans | reverse complement strand
TCTATGACCTTCCGTTCAAAAGTTCTAGCCCGTACAAAAAAGTATGACGGACAGACAGACGGACGGACAGACAGACGGACACCCCAAACCTATAGGCCCCAACCTTTTGGGTTGGGGCCTAATGATAATCGGTTTCTGCAAGGCGCCCAGTTATTGGTTTTATTTGTCAGAGTACTTATCACAAAAATCCTAGACAAATCCTGAATCGTCCAAAGTTAACAGAGAAGACCTAACGCTTATAAAACTTTTTATGTACTCGTAATATATTTTTTGAGGAATATCTGAGTCCAGCTGGATGCTCTTAATCACTCTTCACATATTTCTGCGATTGACAGGTGGGAACAACAAATGTGAGTTATTTAGAGCTTCCCGGTGGGCTCGTAAAAATTGATTTCCCTCGATCGTACTCGTACAAGTGAGTACACGGGTGGACAAATTATGAACTGGGCAAAATATGAGCAATGAATTTTTCAAAGTACGACTCGTAGAATTTCTTTCATATGGTGCAAATAATTTCGTTTTAAAGCAAACAAATTTATAAACAGGTATCCAATGCATATTTTGATAATGATTGTAATATAAAAATATTTAATTGAATAAAGCAAATCGACAGTTTAAAATTCAGCGCTCATATTATGTCCAGTTCATAATGTCCACCCCTGTAAGCCATGCAATATTTCAATATGTACTATATTCAAATACAAACCTTTGTTAAATCAATGTCCAGTTAGGAGGTGTATTCATACTACTCTTACTCTCTGAAAATACGTCATGCAATGAGCAAGCTTTTCTTAACCTCCCCTCTTAGACTGATCAGCTGTTTGAAGTTTTGTCACATGACAAGTTACATAGCCATTTTCTATTTCTGATACGTTTTCGTGGATTCTCCTTTACTTAAATATAAAATATAGAAAGATTTCGATATATTTCATATAATTTTTCCAATAATCAAATTTGATTTGCATATAAAAAATACATTTAAAGCAGCGAAACACCTCTTTGTTTACATGTTGAGATGTGGCTATGTAACAAACTTTCAGGCATAAGCAATATCATACGCAATGGTTCCCATTCTTTTTTACTAGGATGAATGAATGCACGATCGAAAGTCCCTTCCTAAAAACGCTTGTTATGAATGTTAAAATAAGAATTATAACTTCGTTAATAGTTGGTTGTTTTGACAATTGGATATAAAAATGGTTTAAGATGTGACATTATTAAATAAAGTGTGCGCCAAAGGCGTCAAACCATGCATATGCATCATTGATTCCCATAACTAACACATTTACGACACTACTCACTTCCCAAAAACAGATGACATGAAACACATTCGGTACATTGCACTTGTAAACAAAATCAAACCATCTACGAAAACACGTTTTGCCGGGATTATTCATAAAACTCGATTTGGGCGCGCACTTGTTATGCTGATTTAAATGTACAGCGCTTATAAGAAACATATAATTTCTATTTCATGTCTTTAAAATGTGACAACGTGTAGCAATCTTCTTTTTTTTTTCATTTTTAAAGTTTCGACATATTTCCAAGTTTAACATTTATTTATTTAGCTGCATACGGTTAGATGTAGAGTTGTTCAACATACTAAAGGAATGCTTAAAAGCAGCAAAATAATTTTCTGTTTCCATGTAACTATGATCTGACAAGGCTACAGCATGCTATTCAAATTTCAAGTATTTAAAAGAATTAAAATACAATGTCGGTACTCGATCATTTTGGGTATTGGTCTATTTTAGGAGCGCTCATGATCCACCATCTAGAAAACTCTTTCTTTTTTTAGTTAAGATATTAGAAATTCATATATAAGCTCAGATTTCAAGCTTCTTATTTTGCGTTCAATGCTTTCCGTACAACTATTTTGTCAAAGCGGCTTGCTTCTTGATTATATCATCACTAAATGTAAGCCTATCCTAAAATGTACGTCCATGATTAGGTACAGCGTATGTGCTCAAAATGTCCCATGAGCATTTCTATGATGAGAAACAAGAATGCTAACCTAACCGATCGTAAGGTTTTAATTTCAATATTTTGAAAACGCATCGAGTTATACCGAGTAAGAAAACGCCCTAATTTAACGAAATGCATATGAATATATAGCGCATAAAATGTGGAGCTGTGCTATTGGTTTGTTGTTATGGAATCACAACAGGTTAAAGAGGCCCATTATATCTGCATTAAAAAGCTACATTTTATGATTCCCTTTTTTTTCAAGAGACTAAATGCACCCGAACTGTCTTATTTAAAATTCATTCATTTATTTATTATGATAATTTTAGAAAAGCCTTATATACTTGAAGTAAAATGCATTCCCAAAACATATATTCATAGATAATTCAAACCAATATAAGCGTGTGATCCACGTAAATAGAACCATTTTATAAACTATTATCAATCATCCAATTATAATAAACACATTACCCAAAAGAATAATTCTTATAAAAGAGAAAATATATTAGATTACTTTATTTTCCATTCTTCTATAGTTAAAATTCTCAGTAACATATTTTTAAAAAGTTCAATAAAGTGACTTTCAACAAGTCTGTATTAACATCAGTGAAGTTTTGAATCATACATATATTGAGGATATAGACAGGGACGTTCCGGGATATAAGAAAATTATAAGCACAATTTATTTTTCATAACACTGCACAACATAATACCATAACAACATGTAAAACATAAACATATTAAATCATCACCAAAATATACAATAATGTTATCAAATTCACATATCGCTACAATTAATGTTAATTGCATGTGTATTTCTAAATAGTTACATCTATATATATCATCGAAAATCATGGTGCTCTTGTCAACGAATATATGTACAAAATATATATAATTGTGACGAGAAAACAACAACATAATTGTGTTTTTGAAGACTTAGACATTATTCTTAACAAAAAAACAACATTTATTTACAATAATCACTACTATTATTTACAGGATTTTTATATGATAACAGTTATATTAATATATGCAGGTAAAAACTAAATTGGCAGTTACGCAAGCCTTTTCTAACATCAATTATCACTAGAAGCTTAAAACGCAGATCAATTGTCTATAGATGATATATAGCGTAATCACATGAACTCAGTTTATGCCAAGCATTTTCGTGCTTCAGGAGATGTCGTATAAATGATTTTCATTTTTCTTGCCTTTTTCTGTGACGCATAGTACGCGATAAATACTAAAGCCAATATAAATGCCAGCATAATAACAAGAACCGTCAATACCCATACAACTACATGACGTTTCCAACACTGCTCCCCCGTAACGAACTGTGCTTCAGGTTCGTTTACACTGGAGGTGTTTATCAATTTTGGAAGGATTTCATTCCAGAATGTCATTATAAAGTTTTTGTAGTTGTATTTTTCAACTACTGAGTTAACTGAAATATATAGGTAGCTGTGGTTTATGGTATTGTATTTGCTCCACATTTGAGTTGCATTCTGCGATTTTTCGGTTTTGATTTCACGGGTTTGTGGATCTGATGGCTGTACCTCTGTCATTGGAATATTTGGGTTTCTGAAACAGAACAAGTTTTCACATATGTATGTATATACCATCGAAATCGATTAAGTACGAATGAAAAAAAAAGATTTTCCGTGTATTTCTAGGAATTAATGCTTGGAACCATCATACGCAATTATTAGTAGATAATCCATTATGAGTTTGTACTTTTGTACTTGCACATATTTGTACCAAATAATAAAACGCATACCCCGATTTCGCAAAATTCGTCCATAGCTGCATTGTAGTCCGACTAATGCTTCGATCTGCTTCTGTATGATTGACAAAGTCGTCGACAGCCAAATTAAATCCATTGAAGGGTGAACCAAACACATAGTCTAATTCCAGCGAGTGATATGTGCCCCACCAGGGTATGGGCGTATGGATGGAGCTATGTTGGAACTCGTACATATAAACGGGGACATTATGACCCAGCAGGATGTTAGCGAGTTTCACGGCTGGTGCGTACATACTGATGTCACCCATAAACTATAAACGATAAATGAGGGAATAAAAGATAGTGAAAATGAATTTTGGTAGAAAACGATGCATTGAATAATGTTTACAATTAACAAATGTATCGATTGAGGTTCTACGACTGCACTTTATTTTATTTGAAACTAGAATACTATTTCACTATATATTTTAAAAGCAGATGACATTTGCCATGAATCCTATTAACAATCTGATCACTCCATTCATTTATCACTACATCATCAATAGTATCAATACATCCTTATAAAAAACGAATTGACTACAATTATTTACCTCAACATACTTGTCCCTATTAACAATCGGATCATCCTGCGATAGCGTCTGGTTAGAATATAACTGCACTACCATGTCAACTATATATTCAGGCCATTCGATGCGCTCGGTAACCACATGGTTGATCGCTTTCACAAAAGACACTCTATCCATACCATCGTCTAATTCCATGTCTGAAATACATAAAATTGAATAAAAAATATCAACTAATTATGTGATTTGAGGTATTTTATTGCGATCACAATAGGTATATCATTCTATTAAAATAAAATAATGTAGAGGAAACTATCTTACAAAAAATATGGATTTAAGAAAGCATTCGATCCATTTATGAACTACAACAAATTGATAAAATGTGTTAAATATCATAAATTTAGTAGTGAAAATCAAAATGATAATATTCATACGAAAATATAAAGCCGGAATAAGGCCTCACCAATGTCTTCGGGATCCAGCTCACTGTAAAAGAAACCAGCATTTCGAGCCCATTCATTGCTAACGAATCCCGTCATTACGGGTACTTTGTGGAAGTTTCCCTGTTTGAATGCATCCAATGGATATTGTTGGATTAGCTTCCCATCTACTCGCGGCTTGAAATTGAGGCCCGAAGGACTGTATTTGCCAACCTAAGATGATAAAAACGCATTACATGGCTGAAAAGGGTTGACCCATATTCTATTTTGATATTTAGATTTAAAAAACGAAATTAAAACTTATAATCAAATATAAAAATGTGGTATTGATGGCTATCGAATGCGTTTATCGAATGCGTTTATCAATTTGAATTTTATCAATCTTAAGCATAGATCAATTTTTCCCGAGAATAGATATGATAAATAAATTTCGAGAAAATAAAACAGCGGTCCTTACATTCCAATGCATATCCGAGAAGACCTGCTCATTCACGTCTTTCATACAATCGATCTGATTGGTCAGTCCAACCATGGGACACCCGACCTCCCTTGCTACCTCGGCCAGGTGGGCTGGGAAATCGATGGCGGGTGCGTGCACGGCCCAGAACGAGAGGGGCGAGCCGCTCTGCATTATGACGCGGTGGAAGAGACCTAAATATAAAACAATATGTGTTGATACACAGAATCCGTTATATATATTAAATATTTTAAATATTGTAAGAACATAAAAACCAAAAGGTCCGTCAGGCCTATAAAGTGATATACTATCCCGTCCCGGTCAGTGTGAGGCATTTCCAGAAAGGAGTATTGAGAAGAGTAAAAATGTAAACGTTTGGACTATATTATACAGTCAATTGAATAGGGATTTGAAGGCAATTATGTCTATAATAGAAGTCATTATGGGGCTCTTCTAATGTGACTGTTCCTATACTACACTCACCCCCTGTCTCAGCCACCGTCATAAGCAGCCCTATACTGGCCGACCCCGCACTGCTCCCAAACAGAGTGACACTGGACGCATTGCCCCCGAACAGATGGATGTTCTCTTTGATGTATTTCAGCGCTAACACTTGGTCGCCAAGACCGTAGTTGCCGGGTAAGACGTTGTTACCACTGGTTAGGTAACCTTGGTTGTGAATACAGAAAATAATATGAATTGCAGGTGCAGGTATCATAGAGTTGGTATATACTTTGTAAAATACAAATAATCTGTAGCAGGGTAGGTTATAAAACTGTAAGCATTAAAATATAGTATGGCTAGATATATTGAATATATTTAAAAAAACATTTTTCTTTATAAAAAGAACTAAAATAGTAGTCATACGCGAATATCAAAATACGTTTCGAATGACCGATTTTCGAAAAAAATAAAGAAAGTGCATGCCTTGGCCTTCTAGATGAAAAAAAAACGATGTAAGCAATCACGACTTTTCTTCAAACAGTTACATATTATAATCCACTTTTTAGCAACTCACCAAGCTCCGCAAGACGGTAGTTAATGGTAACCACGACGACGCCATGCATGGCTAACACGTGACCATCATAGCGCATGCCCGTTCCCTCTTCGTACGAGCCCCCGTGGATAAAGACCATCACTGGATACAATACCTGGTCTGGCTGCATTTGAATAATTTTGAGTAATTTATAAATGGAAGCTTTATATATGCATATGCATGGATAAACGCTATTCAATTATGAGACGATAGAGTAAATATATCATGCCCATTAAGCAATATGTTATATCATTGATTACATTAGATTTTTTTTTTGAAGGAACATTTTCTGCATCAAATGGATAACAAATCTGCTTTTCTCCATGGCAATAATTTATTGCATACTGTATCAAACACTGTCAAACCGTAAATAAATATGAATATTACAATTAAAATAAAACTAATCTCCATCATACTTTGGTTACAGGCGAGTGAATATTCATTCTCAGACAGTCCTCATACTGGTTGCTAAACCACGTGTGTTGGTAGTAGTGAACCTGAGGGCACGAGGGGTAGGGGTCGAATGCCTCGAATTCCTCATCTGACAAATCAGGAAACACCGAATCCTGAAATGAACATGAATTCATATTTAATCCAGATTAAACAGGAGTGGATCTAGATCGGGCTCAATGTTATATATCCTAAAATGTTTAGCTGTATTTGAAAAATCATTTTTACTATCTGGATTGTATTCGCTAAATGGTCAAACGCTAGGAGCAGGTTTTACATTGCATCCCATTAATATTCATACAAATCTGCGAATTTCGGGTAGGTACCTTTACACTGAACATTCATGTATCTTGTCTGAGGACGCAAATTGTTGAATGATTTACTTGATTGAATACAGCAAAAAAGTAATTGTGATTCGACATCCACATTATAAACTGAATAATTCGTTGAGTACTCAATGCAAGGTAATTTAATTCTACATCCTGTTTGCGATGACCCTGTTGATCGCTGGCAATCAATTTACAACTTATATGGCAATAATTAGATTTATCTTACATTCTTGTCAAAAACTATCATTTCTTTATTAAGAGCAGATCGTTTTACCTGCCACCGCATTGCTTGACCGTATTTCACACCGAGCCACTGATCAACTGTGTCTGTTATCGCACCTGAAAATAATCAGATAGATCGAAATAAAGAAAACTGAAAACAATAAACACAATTTGATCAACAAAATTGAATGAATACAATTGAATGCAATTGAATCAACTGCCGTTGTGCAACGCATTTTGCAATAACATTATACCTAAATGTCAAACGGGAAATATTGATTTTAATGACGCTAATCATTAATAATTATTCATTCATTCATTCAATCAATCATTCATTATCTTCTTATATAAAAATAAAAAATAAAAGAATTTCAGTTTCAGAAATAAATGAAATGTTGTAGACGTATTGATCAAATAGTTGGACTAAAATAGTTCGGTTATTAACTTTTTTCGTTGATAACTCGGTTATCACAATTGTTATTTTTTTTTTTGAAATTATTTATGGTCTTAGACAGATCTATCCTAAATGAATTAATGGTAAAATATGCAAAAATATATCTGAACATAGTGAGATATTGGTTCATATGCACAACGAGTGCATGTGTCATGCACGATCAAATAGTTGGACTATTGTCAGAAAGCACTTATTAACGCTAATTTGATGCATTCTAGGGTACGGTTTGACTTTTAAATATAATAAACATAATAGAATTGTAATTTACAATTGTATAGAGCGACGTATGATAATATTTTAGTAATTATTAACTTAATTATACGAAAACACAAGCATTTTATATAATAATATATTTATGTCTGTATTCAAGTGAATAGATGTTCTCGGATGCTCATTCAAAGGACACAGTATGTTAAATTCTTTGAATTGGGATAATATAACGATGAACAACTATAAATATGTTCAACAAGACATATACGCTTTTAGTTTTATTACTTGAAATTATATTCGATTGTCATTTATGTTGGTGTTTCAGGGGTCCAGACGAAAGAGAATATTTAGGTTTTTGTTATAATTAGACATATAGATTTCTACCATAAAGCATACATATCCCGCATCTAAAAGCCAGCATGAGAATATATGGAAAGGAGTGGCACGTTAATAAGAAGGTCTCTTAACACCCTCAGCTCGCCCCTGTGGCGTCTTTCAACTCATGCGAGTCCGCTTACATTGAGTACATGTTACGCGGACGTGCGCATTACGTTCATTTCACGTACGCAATGCATTCACATCCAAAAATGTTTACATCCTGCTAAAAGTCTTTTGTTGCTAATAATTGTCCTTCAAAAACCTGGTAAAACCCTTTTTCGTCGTTTAAGGATATGCTTTAAAACAGGTCTTCAAAGATATATTTGGCCTTTACCACGTTGGCTTTACAGTGAGACCCCTTCAGTTAAATGTCACCCGACGTATATAAGAGTACAGTGAGTAATAAAGGTTAAGTTATTAGGAAACAAACAGGATGCTCCGACGCCCGAGCTTCCCATACACTCACTGTGCAAACGGAAGTCACATTTTCTGTTACATTAAGCGACATAAAGTGGCATCCTCAACTCTTGTTGCATTAAGCGACATACACTAAAATGTCCACCAAAAGGTCGCACTAAAATGTCCACCAAGAAATGGCTGGAAACCGGCGGCGCGACAATTAGATGTTAGAGGACGCGCACCAGCGAATAAAGGCGCTATCACGGTGCTATTCGTTTGCCTCATCATTGGCTTCGATAAAACCTCGACCCTTAAACCTTTCTTCGTTTTGTGTGATGTGTGCCGCTTTGGCAAAAGAACGAGCACAAATTGAAAGGATGTTATTGTTTTATTCGATCGGCTCAATATTTTCTGGATCTGAGCCTGATTTTGAGATCTATTCGGTCTTATCTGTCTTTAATATCTGTTTTTTTTTGTTATGACGAAATTTAAAGTGAATGCTATCTCGGCGTAAATTTAATTCACACATATGTGGCAACGGGTACATAAGCTACGACGGTTGGGGGGGGGGGGTGGTCGTTTGCCTCCCACTCGGCTGGATATGGTACGACATCCGCCTGTGAATGAATGGCGTGTATTCGACTTAAGAACTTTTTAATTGACGTCTAGAAAATGTTCATATAGGATGAAATGACAACGTGTTCTCGACGCCACGTCTTGATGCGACGTCGCCCAGTGTATAACATATGAGCTGAATCCTGTATGCATTCCAGAATGTTTAAAACACCGTAGAATTCTATAGACAATCAGGGAATATTAAGACTTCATATTTAAACCCCTATAAATTATTAAAGGGACCAGTACAGGATATAGCAGGCAGCTGACCCTGTTCTACCATCCAGGTTAACAAGTTGGGTCTTTGAGAGAATATTTTAGTTCTTCTGTCTTTGAGTCAGTGCTCACTTTGATTCATATGCCCTGCATGCACCCGAGGTTCAAAAGGTGTGACACCCTTGGCCCCTTTAATCAAGGGATGTATTGTCTATGTTCTATTTGAAGGGTTCCGCGCAGCATTTCGGTGTTTCAAAACAGGCTAGTAAATGTAAATGTCAATGCTTTATGATAGCTACGATTTATACATATTTTCTCTCTGGTTTTATTATGTTGCAGAAAAAAACGCATTGTGGGACAATAGCATATTTATACATTCAAATATTTAACGCATTAATTGGGCAGCATGGTACCGACAAGTGTTGTAATCATGTGATATGAGGTATAGTCACAAGGCATGATCATTATGATGTCAACCTCATTATCTTTTTCAACGTCACAAAAGACGCCCAATGCACATTGTCGTTCGATTTCGTATAAAAAGTTTGTCGAAGGATGTATGAAGAATCTATGAACAAACAATAAACAACAGGGCAGCAGAATTTGACGACAGTAAGCTATATACCATATAAAATATATCATATCAACGACGTAGCGGTAATCCGCATATATGGCTACACTTGAATTACTGTCTCGAATTTAATTGGCACGACAAGGTCACATCTAGTTATAAATCCAGATGTATATATTTATTCAAAAAACTTGTTTATGACATATATTTTGATTTATGTCTTTGGGCCTGACCACATATGAAGATTTTAGAGCTCTTTTATCCAAACAATTCGGTTTTTTTTTGCTTCAATGTATTCCTAATTTGAAAGACAAAAAATCTAGTTGTGTTTTAAAAGCTAGACGAATGTTTGAGTTCCCCCAAGGAATACATTGTCAAAAGGCTTGAAAGCGCTTTCAATGTGGCCAGGTGCTCAGAACTGTCGTGAGATCTCAGTGTGGTCAGATCCTCATTGTCACTGACGCCAAAAGTTTGTTTTATTATGAGTGATACAAGTGTGTCAAAATGTTGGGTACATTGTTAATGGATTTGTACCGCACAAAGCGATATCACAAAAATAACCCAATAAGCAATTAACGTTATACCAACCTTTCAACGACACAATAAAACGTCATAACAACGTTTAAGCAAAGCACAGAAAGTTTTATTCTTATTGTTATTTGCTACCAGTAATTCAAAATAAGTTGACAATATGTTTAATATGAAGACGTTATATGTTTCCGTTTAAACTAACTATGTAAAAAATAAACATTAAAATCCCTATTTATATTTATCTTTCTTAAAACGTATACCGTTTCACCGGGTGGGATATATGGGCCCTCCATTAAATGGTGGCTCCGTTTTTTATCACTAATGAGATGTCATCTGGGCTTTATACGGACGAACAAGGTCAATGAGTGTTTTCGGTTTGATTTGCGTTTTCCTTGTCTTTGTCATGTATAATAACAAACAATGAATTAGGCATTGGTTACATTACGGTTTAAAACGGAGTCTTTTTCTGCTTCTCATGTTTTCCTTATGTGAAACTCAAAATGCACCTTCCGTGACAAACACAACTTGCGTATGAGTTTCCCATACATTTGGAGAAATACATTGGAATGCATGCAAAAATGGCTCTGTTTTAAAACGCAATGTAGCCACTGCCTTGCACATCAAAATACCTTGATACAACATTGATTGATGTCATTTTATATGAAGAGCAGATGATTAGTATTGATTTTTAATTAGACTTGTTGCTATTATTTTATATTTTAATATGTCATTTCAAGGACCAGTATATTCGAAGTTGCAGTATTAATAGACAAATACTTGAAAAATAACAATGCATTGCTACGAAGAATCACACAAAGCTTGCAGAAGGCAGGGAACAAATATTTTAATATTTTGATATCTTTAAAATGTGACAAAAATCGTGTATTATTTTACTACTTGCGTTTGCATAAGCGGGGCACATATACAAACGAACAAACCGACCCGCCATATTTGAAGTAATTTAAATTTAATTGAACTATGTTTTATCAATAGGTCCACAAGGGAATTTCACAAGAGGGTCCGCTATCATATTACTGGTATCTCATATTG
>LQRL01047066.1:0-10725 GCA_001703475.1 Hydroides elegans | reverse complement strand
CGTTTGATACAGTTAACCACCAGGTCCTTTTCACACGCCTCCAAAACACATTCGGAATACAGGATACTGCTTTGAGATGGTTTAAATCTTATCTCAACAAACGAAGAGTATGTGTGCAAATAGAAAGGGAGGAGTGTGATACAGTAGAACTTGACTGTTCTTTGCCCCAGGGGTCTAAGCTCGGACCTAGACTGTATTCCGACTACACGCAACCCTTGGGAGCGCTGCTTCGCATTCTTATTTTGCTGTACCACTTCTACGCCGATGATTCCAGTTTGGCCAAATCTATGTGCATTAAATCAAAGGAAGATCAAATAGAAAGCGTGAAGTCCCTTGCAAAGAGTATAGAGAAAATCGAAAAGTGGACATACGACAATAAATTGAAACTCAATCCGGATAAAACCGAATTCATGGTGGTCGGCAGCGCTAAAAATCGCAATAAAATTCATGTGTCAGCCATTAACCCGGGTAACAATACCATATCAGCCACCCCAGTTTGTAAAAGCCTTGGTATTACACTTGACTCGACACTCTCAATGGCACATCACATATCCGATGTATGTAGGATATCCTATTTCTACATCAGATGGATCCGTAGCATCCGGCCCTATATATCTTTCGAACAGACAAAAACCCTTGTGCAGACATTAGTAATCTGTCGAATAGATTACTGTAACTCGCTCTTCGCTGGCATATCCAATTCTCTACTCGCGCGTCTGGAACGCATTATGAACACCTGTGCCAGGCTTATCTACAAACAACCGCCCCGTACTAGCACACACCTCTTGATGAAATCCCTACATTGGTTGAAATTGAAAGACCGAATCCGATACAAAGTGCTATTGACAACGTGGAAATGTGTAAACAATCAAGCTCCATCCTATCTTGGTGAACTATTGGTGCCCTACAAGCCCGGTCGGGCACTAAGGTCATCGCAAAGTGCACAGCTCGTTGTTCCACGAACGCGCACTCGCTATGGGGACCGCGCATTCTGCAAGGTTGCACCGTCTATGTGGAAAGAGCTACCGATCGGCATCCGTGGTCAAACATCGCTCGTAAAGTTTAAAACTGCTTTGAAAACTCATTTGTTCAAGCTTTCGTATGATGATTGATTTTATTTAATTTTGTTTTTAATTTAAAGTAAGGCTGAATCATATATAATATACTTTCAGTATTATATCTTATGTAGCGCTTTGGCTAAGTGCGTAAAAGCGCGTTACAAATGACTCTTTAATAATTAATAATAATAATAACGAACATATAGCTATATGGGACAGTAGCACTATATTCCCCTATGTTAATACCGTATTGCAAGCACGATAAAGGGACATGTGATTGAGTATTTAATGGTTATAAGGAATATAGATTCAAATGCTTACAAATTACCAAGAAGATAATGTGTTTTGCTTCATATTTTAGATTGACAAGCACTTAATGTTTACACATTTTTACAAACAAAATTTAAGTTTTCGCTGTAAGCCACATGTAATTTTGCCAAATGTCTTAGCCATGTTGTTATCTGACGCACCTGACTCCATATTCACCTTCTTTTTAGGAACTGACGTCATTTTCAACGCGTGTCGAACACGTGTCCCGTCGCGTGCCCATCCCACAGCCTGTCAATGACGTTATTTGGCACAACTGCGCCACCATAGTCAATGTCACCTTCGTTGAAGGGTAAGCGGTTAATTCGCAGAAATATTATCTTGTTTTACCGAACCTTTAAGTAAAGGATAAAGTACGAGGTCAGTCAATGGTTTAAATATTGAGCAGTGAATTTGGATTATTCATGTTGGTGCTTTTGTAAGTTGTTTGTTATTTTACAGACTGGCTCAGCGATTCAAATAGTTTAGATGGAATGCTTGTAAAAAAGATAATCACCATTATCTGCTTTATTTATGTTCTCAACGCATGTATTTTGGATAATAACCATAGGGTCACTGATACATGATATAGCCGTATGTTTGATTATATACATTTATTATTCAGATATGCGTCTGCCAAGAAGTGCAGTAACGAGGGCCGCGCTCTTATGCAGCTAGACTTCCAACAGTTTCTGCTCAAACTTGAACAACTCACATCGCTTAGGCCTATTCCGGGTCGTGAATACGTTGAGGGCTACATCAAAGCATTCTACTTGCCTGAAGCTCAGCTCGAATCCTGGCTTAGGGATCATAAAGTAGGTATCATTGTTGCTCAACCATAACTTAATTATGATATAACAGGTGTTACTTGTATATTGTATATTTGTCGATTATTTATACTGATATCAATGTTTGACTTTCCATTTAGAAAGTGAATTGAACAACAATGCCCCAAAATTATCATATTCATGTATAACAGGTTATCTTAAGGAAAACATCATCTAATACACAATTTATGTCCCTTCTATAGGAATACAGTCACCGCGAGCTGGTGGCTCTGGTAGGCGTCGTGCCGCACATCAACAAGAAGACACGACAACGCCTCACACTCATGCTTGAGGACAATGAACGGACTCGAAAGTCGAAGGTTGAAATCGTGCAACTGTCTTAGCATTGTGTACATAGGGGTGTAGTTCATTAGAATATTTTCAATGTACATCATATCAAAATCGCTATGCTATGTATATCTGTGCGGTAAACGGTCAAAAGCCCTCCCGGTCATAAGCCCTCCCGGCTAAAAGCCCTCCCATTTTTGCAAGCTAGGTCAAAAGCCCTCCCGGCTAAAAGCCCTCCCGGCTAAAAGCCCTCCCATTTTTGTAAGGAAAAAATGAATTATATCGCATATAGTATATGATATATTGATATACTTGTTGCGTGTATAGCATAGTTTGGGATCCATGGATTATGTTAATCCCATTCTGATCGGCCCATTCATTGCGAAGGACCGTGGTTCCTTTGTGACCGTTATCACAAAGAGATAACATTGGGATCAGAGATCAGAGGGTTAGCGCACTGGTGTGAATAGTGACCATGCATGATTTACACGGTTTGAGTTATTGAAAATATACAAACAATAACAAAAATATAATATAATATATTTCATTTTAACCTTACAAAAATGGGAGGGCTTTTAGCCGGGAGGGCTTTTAGCCGGGAGGGCTTTTGACCTAGCTTGCAAAAATGGGAGGGCTTTTAGCCGGGAGGGCTTTTGACCGGGAGGGCTTTTGTCCTACGACCATATCTGTGCATATACTGAACAATGGTTGTCTAAAATTTGTAATGCGCTTGGGCAATTGTACCGGAAAAAAATTGTTTGGAAATGTCAAGAGTATACATCGCTATCGAGGTCTCGCAGAGGAATAACATGCATTGTAAATTTGGTATTAAATTCAAATGAAAATGCATTCGATCGGTTATATGAACGATGTGAAGTGATAGTTTTTGTGAATATTTATTTCACATTGTTGAGTTTTGTCATTGTTGTTAGGGAAAAGAATATACCAAGGGAAATGATCAATTAGGTATTAGGTATAGTAATAAGGATTCTATAGTGAAGGCTCTTGTTGAAAGTCATTGTTATTACTGTTAAGTTTACTGCTTATTAGTTGGGAGATATATTTGTGTCAAAATGTGATAAAGATCTAATTCATTTAACAATGTGTTCTAGTTTTATCTGTCCGATAGTTTCATAGGGAAATTGTGTCATGAGTGCTGTAGTTCTCATTGAAATAATAGCTTCACAGAGCTAGATATACCTGCATATATCACGTATATTATTTGCTCCCTTCAATGTGTTTTAGAATTATTAACTTTTATGGTGGTTATTTGCATATAGAAATCTTCGATTGACACTCTTCGATTTCGGTTGTTTTCTTTATAACTCTTTTTTGCTAAATGGACGAGGGTTAGTGACTTATATTTTTGCTGATAGAAAGTTTATTTATGTACACAGCCTGCGTTAACATTCCAAGATTTTTTTTTTGTCTAAATTATGTTCTAATATTTCCAATTATCAAGGAATGCTTATGATAAATAAAACTTAAATTTTGAGCATTTAGTTACATATACGGAGCAATACAGCTATATAAATGTGTAGTTTTCTTATTATCCCACGTGAAAACGAGGGGATATAGGGTTGAGCTTGTCCGTCTGTCTGTCCGTCCGTCTGTCCGTCCGTCTGTCCCGCTTGATATAGGGTACTTTGTGCACGCGAGTTTGGTATGAAGGAGTTGAGCTCGATATTTCAAATTTTATACACGTATAAACCAAGGTCTGAAGTCGTGCCTCGTCAAGGTTTTATCTCGATCGGTTGAAAATTGTCGATTCTAGAGCACTTTAAAAAATGTCGATTTTAAACTTTTTTTCCGATGCCAAGAACTTAGTGCAGGCGAGTTTGGTATGAAGGAGATGAGCTAGGGCTTTCACATTTTATACACGTATAAACCCAGGTCTGAAGTGGTGCCTCGTCAAGGTTTTATCTCGATCGGTTGAAAATTGTCGATTCTAGAGCACTTTAAAAATTGTCGATTTAAAACTTTTTTTTTCAGATGCCAAGCACTTTGTGCAGGCTAGTTTGGTCTGAAGCAATTGAGCTAGAGCTTTCAAATTTTATACACGTATAAACCAAGGTCTGAAGTCGTGCCTCGTCAAAGTTTTATCTGGATCTGTTGAAAATTGTCGTTTCTGGAGCAATTTAAAAATTATCGATTTTAAACTTTTTTTTCAGATGCCAAGCACTTTGTGCTGGCGAGTTTGGCATGAAGCAATTGAGCTAGAGCTTTCAAATTGTATACACGTATAAACCAAGGTCTGAAATCGTGCCTCGTCAAGGTTTTATCTCGATCGGTTGAAAACTGTCGATCCTGGAACACTTAAAAATGGTCGATTTTAACATTTTAACCCGATGTTAAGTACTTTGTGCACGTGAGTTTGGTATTTAGGAATTGTGTGAGATATTTTTAATTTGATACACATATGCTTATATAAGCAAATTATTTTTTAGATAAGTGAAATTATATTTTTTCTTCGCTTGTCTCGTCAGCTGCCCTCCAAAAACATTTTGCGTGTGATTTTATAAGGATCATGCTTATATATGCATATTTATAAGCAATCATGCTTATATCAGCATATTAATCAGCAAATTAATAGAGATGTGTTAACACCTATCTGGGGAGCCTGGTGCATTTGAAATTGGCTTACAAAAGTAATCGGGCTTATATAAGCATATTTGCTATGTAAGTTAAATGATATATTTGTTTCACTGGCCTTGTCAGCTGCGTCTCAAAAGTATCTGGAATGTGCTTATAGAAGCATAATTTAATGTAATAAAATTATCTTTTTGCTTCACTGGCCGTGTCAGTTGCCTCTCAAAAGCATTTTGAATGTGCCATATGAGCTCGTGCTTATAAAAGCATATTTACTTAATTTATAAATTGAGAATACTTTTGCCAACTGGTCTCGTCAGTTCAAGAGATGTCTTCAGAAAGAAGTGAGTGATGATGCAAGATGTTACTCTGTTTTTCTTTCATTTCATGATCTTGTTTATTCGCAAAATAGTTCGTTATTTCCAAGGTTAATTTTAGTTAAAACTGACCATCCTGCATATACGAATTGTTGAAGTTCATGGTGGATCCAAGGTCACTGACCTTCTAGTTTCAAATGAAAGAGAATACTATAGGTTTCAACCATCAATAGAATTTATTAAGTATTATGGTATTTATCACTGCTAGATTTTTGCTAGATATTTGCACTTAACTATCAATTACTGTACATAAGATTTGTGATATTGTATTGTTAATTTTATATAGATTTTTTTGACAGTATTCAAGAATGCAGATAAAATGTTCATATACAATGGTTTAAGTATGTAAAATAAAAGCACATAAACATAGATACAACATTTTATTTCTTGTCCGGGGTTTTGGTTCGTAAACTTTCCTTTTCAATCGTACCACCTAAAACGCGATAGACCAATTTCATTGAAACTGTGTTCCCGGTTAGGTTTCCTTTCTCGTCTGGTTATAATCTGCAGGATCAATATATGTCTGTCTTCATATTAATAATTCATATAGTCGATAGCACATTTGTAGACGCTTATATGGTTGAAATCTCATTATGAATCAAAGTGTTTGCATTTATAGTTTCTGCTTTGCATTATCTTATATTGCTCATATGTATATTTTTATTTACCAAGCTATTTATGAAGGAATACACATTTATATGTGTAACATCAATACAATTGAGATATATTCAAGTTTTCTTGATATGTTAATCATTTAATATACATTTTTATATAGGCCGTTCACAAACATTAGTTCGAAGGTTTTTACAATAGCACATAATAAAATGTTTATCATACTACAATAGCCACGCAGTGGTCAATGAAATACTTATTGCTTAATCACGAAGTATAAAACTATCATACTAAGAAAACACTATTTATACAGACTCAAACAAGTTCCAAATGACATTTCCAAATGGCAGTAATGACTGCAATGCTCAATAAGTATAGTATTAATAATTTCCTTAATTTCATAAGTAAAATCACATCACAGACTTTTGGGCGAAGTATCCATGTCACAGGGCTTGTTTGAAAATCGCATTCTACATATCCGGTATGTTGTTTCATTTTACAGACACTACCCACTGAGATATCTACTAGTTTGGTTAAGTTATAAGATGCAAAGTTGATCCATCATGTTAACACTTTAAAAAAAACTATTTCAAACTTTCAAATTTCATCCGAATATTTACAGATAACCAATGTAATGGTGTCCGAAGTTGTGCTACGCATTTTGTGCAAGGTACTTGGGCTGTATAACGTTGAAAAGTACTGAGTAGTTGCACATGATCTTTGGAAATAACTACTTCTAGAAACCAGACCCCCATATAAATCCGAGTGTTATTTCATATTCGGGCAAAAAATGAGGAGAAAATTGGTTATTTGTCACTTCGTGAAGAAAAAGCGGACGAGTTTAGCTTTGACGTCATAAAACCTTGAGCAATTGTAGCTGTCCCAGTAGGGTCGGGCATCGATATATGGATAGCACAGTTTCTTTTATCAAGATTTTCTAGGATAAATTATTACAAACTTTTTTTTACATCAGTTTGAAAAATAGCTTTGGTTGAGACTGACCGATTCTTTTCAATTATTCTGGGTCGACAAGAATAAAATGCCAACATATTCACATGATAAGTTTAGTTAATAGGATTATTCGAATTCAACACTGCATACACTCATAATCACCCGATGAATTTACTCTTCACACTCCGCTTGGAAATATTAAGCAACACTCAATTTCATCATGTACATGATTGTGATAACCTGATATTTCACCTAATGACCCCGTTCTCATCTATAGGATGTAATGTTCTATTTCTTCTTTGAATGCTTCAGTGATCTGTGCAGATACTGCTTTCTTGGGCAGGTTATTCCAATCATGTATAATATGATTCACAAAGAAATGCTTTCTGATATCCGCGCGACTTCGTTCGAGGAGTAGTTTATCACAATGGCCTCTTAGTTGCGTTTTTTATCATGTATTTGTTGTTAAGAATTATGTAAGTCTCTTTGAGGCTGATATATGAATAAGAATATGACACACACATTTGTGAATATACTAGTTATATTTGGAAATGCTCCATTGTGTTTAACTGTTCAAGACAACATGATTTTTAAACATGAATAAATTCTATCATGAAAAATAGAAATCAAGTCTGAATACTTAACATATTTGAGGAAATATCCTCACGATTTTTGCCAAGAATTTTTGGGGAAATAATATATAAAAATAGAATGAGCATTGCTCTGGGCATGTGATACATGAGTTGTGATTTTATTAATAAGTTAGTGACATCTTATTACACAATATACTTGTTATATTTGAGACGTTTCCATTTGTACTAACGTCTTAGGTAACAATCTTGAAAACGCTAAATGTGTCTCAAGATTAAAAGCTCATTTTATGCTTGAAAAAAGGTACGAGACCTCACATAGAATACCTCTGATTTTTCATCTTCAAAACGAACAATGCTATAGAGATACACTTGAGGTTTTATGCACGATAATCATGGAAGTGTAGCTGGTAATAGGAACAATGATATTTTTCATATATAAAATATATAGCCTTGTGGTCGTCCTTAACTTGATGAAAATGGAAAGGTTTCTATAACAATGTAGCCTTTTGGAAGGGTACCCCACGATCAAATATTCAAAAGGTGTTATTTTGAGCATACAACCACATCAAACAATGCAATTACAATGAAAAAATCAAATTTGGATTTGATTATTGGATTTATGATAATCTTGTTATATTTAGGTTTCTATTGCCTAGCAATATATTTGAATCAAAACACATTTGAAATTTTCGAATAAATTAGTAAACTATAGGCAAAAATGTAAAAAGGTGTTCCTTAAATTATTGTAGCCAGAAAGCAATTTTCGAAATAGGGTAGCTAGATTGATTTTGAGAGAAAAAAAAACTTTTTTTAGGAACACAATAATTGCATTTATTTTTGTTCAGAACTTTCAGAAGTTTAAGAACTTTAAGAAAATTAAGAGAAATAAGCGTTTCTTTTTGTTCAGATTTTTCAGAAGTTTAAGAACTTTCAGACACAGACAAAGTGTAAGACAACTGAGAGTTCTCTTAATTTTCTTGATATAGTCACGTGACGCAATGTTTTGATTTTTTGGTTTGGTTTACTTTTAAAATGTTGTGTTCTGTTGTTTATAAATGCTGATTTATGACATTGTTTATTCCGAAAAACTATTTGACAAGTTTTATAATTGTTTGAACACTATTTTGTACAAAAAATGTCGAAAAAGTGATGAACTGACCTTGACCTTAAAAATTCAGAATTTTCAAACACTACGCTTCTTTTTACACTCTGTCTGAATTGTTTTGTTTTTCTAAAACTTCAGAAAGTTCTGAACAAAAAGAAACGCACCCATTGTGGGGTGCTCTGTCTTTTGGATTACAAAGCCTGTACGGCCAAGTGAAACTGAGCATCATTAATGTTGTGCGAGTCCATTTTTTTTATCGATTTGCTATTTACTTAGCTGCATTGTTGTGTTTCCGGTTGACAGCTGTCAAAAGTTGAAATTTAATTTACTGTTCAAATAACATGCATCTACAAAGCAATCATGATCAGAGCAATACTTGTATTTAACAACCATGGAAAGCCACGTGTTTCCAAATTTTATGAATATTATGTAAGTTGTCTAATATTCCAAACTGCACTCTTCCTACGAACATTTCAGAAACCCGTTTTCTCATAAAACGAATTTGATAAAACTTATGGATATATACTTTGATATTTAGCTTATTTAATAAAAGGCCATTCAACGATAAAAGTGGATAATAAAACTTAATAATATTAACATATATATTTTCTGATCTACAAGTAAATAAACACAAGTTACGAAAGAACACTTCCGGGTTCGTGAAAGATCGGAAAAAGCCAGAGGGCTGTCTGATTGTCATTTACAGACAGACACACGCAGGGTTATTTTAAGCTAGTAATTTTTGGCAGTGGTTGCTATTGGCATGTTATTGTAAACCACATGAATACTCATAAACTACTCGTATGCAAAGTGCGATTAAATGCAAATGATATGTTCAATAAGTCACTTACTCGTGATCAAATAGCTTTAAATAAAATATCCACATTAATTCGACTGTCTGGAGATTCACAGCTCTTGCTGTGTTTCTAGAGTCGCTTATAAAATTGTTAATATTTCTGAGAGTGGAAGTACAATGTATGTGAGGACTCAACATGATAATTGGTATTCACATTTATAGATATGTCATATCCGCCAAAAAATAAATATGAGGCCACGAGCGCAATTTGATAAGTCATGTCCCTATAGATATTACCAAATTCTTAAAATTAAACGGCTCATGAATAGAAAAAAATACTATAACAGACGAAAAGGAAATATTGAAGTAATTTTAGTAATAACCTTTATTCCGAATGTCCAATTTTGAGTTTTTAAGGAATATACTCTCTCAACGCAATCAATACATTTTAAAATAAGAATACCAACATTGAAAATAATGTAGGTTTTAAAATTAACGTTAATGGAAATATGTATCTATATTCAGCCGGAAGATATTCAGCAACAAATCGTAAGAGAAACATTTCAGCTGGTATCAAAGAGGGATGACAATGTTTGCAATTTCCTTGAAGGCGGGACGTAAGTAAATTTGAATTCGTTTTATCTTCGAGTGTACATTTATTATAAAACATACCCTATCAACTTTAATTATTGAATGCAGTATATTAATGTGAAACTTCAATCCTAACGTGTAATTCGGAAAACAGTCATAATTTATTAAATATTCCGTTTCTGTACCATCTTTTAAATTAACCAATGGGTGTAAGCCCTCGTAAGCATAATAATATATTATATTTTTTTGTTGCGATCTAGCCTAATAGGTGGAGCAGATTTTAAGCTTATCTATCGTCACTATGCAACGCTATATTTTGTATTTTGCGTTGACTCGTCAGAAAGTGAATTAGGAATCCTAGATCTTATACAAGTAAGTTTAACTGATGATTCTTAGAATTCAAACATGTGATGTTTACATTTTACTAGAAACCATATCTCGAATAAAATGGATTTGATTACAATTTAAAGCCTACTTCATGTTAAAGATAAAGATAACATCTACTTGAATTTCCTATATACATACATATATAGATTTTATTAGTCCTCCGCCGCCGCGTTAGCGCGAAGCGGAGGACTATAGTATTCAGTACTGTCCGTCCGTCACTACAACAAATAATTGAGCTATCAAAA
>LQRL01047054.1:15478-39130 GCA_001703475.1 Hydroides elegans | reverse complement strand
GAATATAGATCGAGATAGAGAGAGAGAGAGAGAGAGAGAGAGAGAGAGATAGAGAGAGAGAGAGATAGAGAGAGAGAGAGAGAGAGAGAGAGAGAGTCAGAGAAAGAGAGAAAATTAACTTAGGATAACAGCTATTTATAAGAAAAGAGTCAATTGTTATAAGGTTATGGAATATTTTCTTTTAAATTATAACCAAATCAAATCTACCTGTTAGCTGAATTGAAAGTTTTCCCTGCTTCTATCATGGATCCGCATAACTTCACCAACTGTAATAATACACACCGTACCAGACTTAATATTTTTTTTATTTTGACGAGTTTGAATTAATTTGTTTTTAATTATAAAAAAAGGTTAGATAGATACGTTTGTAAACACATGAATAATGTACATTTGCTATTTACTCAATTTTTACCTTTTCCAACTTCGTTTCGAGAACATCGATTCCATTTTCTGCGTCTTCAAGAGAAGCTCTAAAACGAAACAAAATTATGATATAAAGCTAAACCATGAGATGAGGGTTTAAACAGTTAAATCTTTCATTGCATATTAAAAGGTATTAAAAATATCTTTTTTTTTTGTCTACCATCACACTTTTTGACAAAATATTACTTAAAATCTTTTACATGTATGATTGACATGCACAAAATAAATTACAGTATTTTAGTTTTATAAGTGTTTTATTTGAGTAGGATCTCTCACAAGTTAGGTTACTATGATAGCGTTTTGTATGGCATTGCGGCTGACGCTGGGCATAAATGGTGGTTAGCGTGCATATCCTTAAACATATTTTTATACCAGTAATCAGATCTACAAGAACGTAACAGATAACTATGTATCCAGTATCCGTACATCACAGCCACGCTTTTCTTTAGTCGTTCAGACACACAGATTTACCAATGATCATTCTTCACTTATACGATCAGACTAAAGGGCCTGACAATGGACAAAAGGCCGCCGAAAAAGTCATTTGGCCGCCATCCGTCAGACAACGGCGGCCAAATTGGCCGGCTCGGCTTGACGACCATAAGGCATCGATCTTTATTTATATTTGTTTATTTTTTACTTATTCTCCAATGTATGAGAATTTGAGAAAGTAACATTAAAATAAACTTTTCATGTCTCATACTTGTATATATTTTTCGTTGCACTGCGACATAAAGAGACATGATCAATGCCAATTTGAGCACTTTCCATGTAGCGATCTAGGTTGTGTACCTCTAAACATTGAAAAATAAAAAAGCTTGCGATTGGTCAATCTTGAATGTGAAGGACATATGTTGCCAAGAATAAAATCGGATACCACTGAAGAAGGAAGTTGAAGGAGTGCGGGAAGCGGACGTTAAACGTCGAATAATTAAAAAATAAGGTGAGAACTCAGATAATTTGACGTATTGCAAACTTTGAACATTTGAGTTACCTAAACTTTGGCGAATCAGATAGGCATTCTTGAAAATCAATGTTGGACAACATTATTCAAGAACTGTCAATTTTGAGAAGGGTGAGTGGGATGAAATCCGGATCCCACACCTACACACTTGGTAATTTAATGTATGAGTTTCAGAGCATTTTCAAAACCTTGGAAAATAATTATTATTTTATTCCATATCATCGGTTACATTTATTCAGATTATAAGTTTTATTTAA
Organism: Hydroides elegans; assembly: GCA_001703475.1. Taxonomy (NCBI): domain Eukaryota; kingdom Metazoa; phylum Annelida; class Polychaeta; order Sabellida; family Serpulidae; genus Hydroides; species Hydroides elegans. The sequence continues at coordinate 37,486 of LQRL01047054.1, read as the reverse complement.
ACACATCAGCTGAAAAAAAAGTTTTATTTTTTATCACTTCCGTATTTACGATGTCATTATTTTTTACCTCCGAGACAAATTCACTGACATAAACCAAGAACCAGTGAACCTCGATTTTCCCCGCTATAGAAAAAAAACAGGAGTACCCAGCGAATTATTCTGTGAAATATCCATTCTTTTTAAATATCCATTCTTTTTAAATATCCATCTTCCAGACATTTTCACAGAACAGAATAGAATAAAATATTGCATTTAAGAAATTTCGTATATTCCTGGCATTCGATACGAATAAAACTCAAGTTATAAATATGTTTCTATTAGTCATTACAGTTATCGGTTTAACATAAAATGGCATTAGAGCATTGCAATATTACCGAGATGCACTTGTCTATACGAGATATTCATAATATAGTATATAAAGAAGCGTTTTTATAATATGGATAAAAACAACGTTTCTGTGCATCAATGTTTTATTCTGCTGGCAGTTGGGTGTAAAGTTGCTTGCACAATATTTTCATTGTTCCGTGCTGGCAAATTTAAAATAAAAGCATTCAATAAGTATAAATAATTATCAAGTTTTAAGTAGTTCACAGTCATTTCAGCCCAAATACTGTAAAATGATTCACTTTTTCAAAAATGACCCGTTCGGTACTCCTAAAAAAAATAGAGTAGTGGCGGTGCAAAAATGAATGTGATAAACTTAACATCTTATGTCCTCATAATCTATGCAAACTATTCATTCAGATCAGGATAGCACAACTCCAATCGATCAAATTTATTTCTAAAGCGAATAAGCGTCTCCATACCATCCTGTATCAAACGCCTCTCAAGAAAGTTGGGTTTACATAGTTTTGTGGCAGGGCTGACTTCTAGGGAACAGTTCGTTAAGTGCTCTTCGTGTGAAACAGGATGCTCTATATCGTATCATGTTAAGAGTGTATTTTGTGTTAATTCCAGTGGCTGTATGATATTAAATTGAGTACCGCTCCTATTGTGCAAGATATTCAATTAATTTATACGCCTTTGTCGGATAAAAATTGTATATTTTGTGCAGTATGTTCTGACAACTCAATGCATAATTAAATTTCATAAAATTAATTATAATCAACGTTTGACATAAGCACATACATTGCGTCAATTTCAGAGTGAAGTAATAGCAGAGCAGGTGCCTTAATCATCACTGAACATCTTGAACAAATTACACGGCTTCATTTCTTCGTGGAGTCTTTTTTGATTCACACTTTCAAAATATGTCAAAAATATTGTACACATTTCACTAGTTTAAATAATTTTGAGTCTCTGATATAATTAGGATATCCCTAATATGTTATAACAAAATTTTGTCGCTTAAAAAGGTAAAATATTTTGTAGACATCCGGCATTATCGCAAATTGTGGCTACATAGAATTTGCTTATATAAAGGATAATCATGATTGAATTGTTTTTTACATTACATGATCCCGGCATTATCTTTGTAATATCAATAACAAATGCGAGCGACGTACGCGCGAGCCAACAAAAGAAATCTTAATAGAGATAGCAACAATATTACTGTAAAAACAATGAACATTGATACCATTGTTTTTAAACATAAAACGATTTACCCGCATTTCATGACAGATTTTCTGTGTCAAATACATGTCTTTTTTTGTTACTACATGGAATGAAACGCTCATGTTGAAAGTATTTGACTTGGTGTCACCAAAACTAAAACCCTAAATTCATCAAGTGTATGAAGGACATGAGTTATGTATACTTCGATTATTATAATATTTTAATATGAAGTACTTTAACAAAATCAATTTGTGTTATGCTCACGTTATAGTTGCGAGCTTATAATATAAAAAATAATTATAGATACGCTTTATAATGCATAAAATCACATGTTTTTTTCGATGAAAAACATTATCTGTTAATAAACCATATAAAGAAGGTAGAAAATTCAGTGTCGTGCCTCGCAACTCTTTTTTAATTTGGCTACTGCAAAAGTAAACCTCCACACTACCGAGTATCTTTGAATTTAAATCAGCTCTGCGACCAATGCACGGGAACGTTTCCGACGGGGTTAATATAATAGCCAAAATGTGTTGTTTTCCTTCGCTATAAACGTCAAACCAGTCGAGTGGTATTCAATCAACGTTGACTGAGTCTAATATGCTATATGGCTACTGAACTGAATAGTTTTGGAGGACATCCTGTAATGGCATGATCCGCTTTGTAATGGCTGTTGCTTTAAACCTTTCTTCTCGAGTCTTTGAAAAAACATATGATAAATAGGTTAGTTCAAAAGCCTCAATTAGACTGTAAATGCAAATGAAAATCCATCTTTCGAGTGACGACTAAAGAATAGTTGTAATTTCTGATACAGAGTGTATCGAAAGAAAGGTATCATTTAATAAAAAGGCTTTATATATCTTGTTTTAATTCATTGACTTATTCCATATGGCTTTAAACGTCAAAATAGCCTTAAGCAACACATAACATGCATGTTTGAATAAAATGTTGTACGAATCATTTTTCTTTAGCTTTTAGAATATGCATGATATCAGGTATCACATTACATTTTAATACCGTTGTTGTGTCGTATATTTTTATATGAACTCTTGTGTTGTTTCATGTTATCTTAGAGTGAATATATAAAACCATAACAATAATGATATTGTTTTAAACAATGCTCAAATAAACGATAATCTGATACTAGATTCGGACTCGATTGTGCACGATTTTTAATCACAACCTTAAGTTTAAATGTTATTTTTTTTAATTCTTTATGATTTAATTGAAGCGCTTGTTTGTTTGAGCGTATTTAGTCAATGGTTTGCATTTTTGAAGGATATAAGTGGGATATTATTTGGGGCACGGTGGCGTAGTTGGCATAAGCGCTAGCCAGCCAAGCAAGCATAAATCTGAGGGACGTGAGTTCGAATCCCCTCACGCCCCAGGATTCATGTCAAACATGCAAGCCACTAGGGATTAATCGATCGGTCTTTGGAATGGTGTGCAATTAAATTGTAAGATGGTAGCCCAAAGAACCCAGGTGAGTTGACCGTGTGCTCCGTCCAATTGACACATTAATTGCTTACACCGATAGATAAATAAACGGAAATGTTCTTAGTATGTATGTGATATGTCTTAAAAATTGTAGCGCTTAGTGGTATGGCTTAATAAGCGCAATATAAATGAGCAAATCATTATTATATTATTATCATATTCTTGTCAATTGTATTAAACTAGGCAGTCGGTAACATCTATTTGAACAAATATCTGTTTAAATTAAAACCAAAAAATCATTCTATGAGGTTCATGTTTGGAAGGTACATATCTTTGCCTCAAGGTCATTCAAAATAAATATATAAAATAAGAAGAAATCATATATTTCTGACATTTAATTACAATTCGGTTATGGTTTATATTCATAAGTTCCGTTGTTTAAGATCAAATACTTATTTAAGGTAAATTTAGATATAAGAAGATAAAAGCGGATATGTTTTACCAAACTCTTAACCATTAGTACAAATTTCACCATGTAACTTAGAGCATTTGCCATGCGATTAAAAATTGAATTAAAACTATACAAATATTTCAAAAGATTTATTTCCGAAAGAAAAACTTTAGTACAAGCATTAATGAATATAATTAAATGAGTTATAAGTGTTTTATTGAAATACATAGAAAAAACATTAATAATAAATAAATCAAAATGTTCAATTAACAAATGTTTATCATACTAATATCTGCTGATTTCTTGTGATTGAAGAATCAATTAGAGTAAAGACTATCATTGGAATAGGTAGCGACATAGAGTTTTACCAGCATTCTTGAATACATATGAAGCTCTCTCCGAATATGTTCTTGGATATTTCATGAATAAAATGATTATCTAATGATCAAGATTAATATATTGTGACATAATAATGCACTAATGAAAAATTTAATTCCTTAACATATTCATCCACTTAACTATGTAAAGTCAATAATATTTTGCCCAAATATACACAAAACAATAATCCCTTGATATACCGAATGTCATTATTTACAGTTACGATGTAAAGTTAAAAGGAAATATGTCAATTCTGTCATACAATTAATGAGATATATTTTGCCGAATTTGTTTGTAATAGACACTTAATCAATTGAGTATTATTTTGATACAATTATTTATTGCTTTAAGATTGGTTTCCGTTTTACATTTCCAGGTCATTTGCCATGCCCATGTTGGATGCCTAACAAAACCATCCAAGGCAGCATCTGCATCGTGGCCTGCCCCACCAATTGCACCAACATCGGCACCTTCCAATGCTGCAATAGTTTTGTTGATAGCCATTTGGACAGTAAATCTCACATGTGCCTGAAAAATATGTATTATGTCATGATTGTAGTTAATAGACTCAAAACCGTTCTAGAAGCGAGGTCTGAAATATGAAATCAAAGACATATTCTAAAAGTGAAAAGCATATGTTAAATAGACCGCACAATAACACTATATGAGGAGTGGCGACTAAACTCTGAGAAAAACTTTAGAATTCCTCACAAATTTAAGCGCAAGAATATTGAGAGATAAAAAAATTAAGTGATGAATTCAAGAATAAATATGAAGATGACATTTGTGTACACTGGTCGACAGGCAGAAAGGGTAGCAGGTAAGGATCGATAGGTATACAGGTTGACAGATAACCCGGTTGGAGAATTGGCAGTAATGAACATACATTTTTGGATATTCTGCCAAACTATTTTATTGATAAAGTAATTTTTGACATTTCAGTATTAACAAAACTAAAAATATACAAAATATATTGCATATTTTTTCTATTTTCATTATGTTTGTTTTTGAATTTTAAATTAGACTTTATCTGTGAGATAACTAAACTAGATCACCCCAGCTCCAAAAAAAAACCTAAACTAGGCCACAATTCTCACTGTAGTGAGAGATTCATGCAAATACATGTAAATTTATAAACATATATTTTTGTCAGTCATTGAGATACATGAATCTTGCTTAACAATTGAATCGACTCACTTCGTTTTCCTCTTCTCTGTTCATCATGCTTTAAGGAGGTTGAAGGAGATTCCATGTATTCTTTTAAGACGTTTTCAACAGTTTCATCGGTGCATCCATTGTTGTCCAAGAGGTCAGCCAGTAACTCTTTACATAAAACCATATTTACGATAATATTATTAAAGAGTCCTGTAATTGATTGAAGCTAGAACCCAAACATCTAATACAGATATTATTAAAGAATTACTTCATAAGTATATTTTCTACTATAAGATTAATTATTACTTATTATCGTCAGTCATGATGCATCATCAATTCAATATTTGTCCAAATTATGGTTTTATAAAAAGATATGTACCTTCTTCATTGTCGGTTAGATTTGGACGAAGAGAATCAAGTTTCCTGGTTAAGTCTACAAGCTAATCAATGTAATATATGATTGAAGTGCTGATGGTTGGAGTGATTATATATAATTATGGATATATATATATACATTTCATAGGATTCTCATTAAAGATCACGTGCATGTTTATAAACTTATGGCATCGAAACATACTATTACATACATTAAAATATGTTTTTCATTGTTTTAAAACGAATATGTAATCTCTTTTGTATTCTATAGACTCTGAATTTATATCATAAATGTATTATACACATACTCAGACTAGAATGTTCAGATTCAAAATCGGAATACAAAATGATATGATTTATAATTATACTACTGCATGCTTACTGTCAGATCTCTTTCATTCAATGTCCGTTCATCCTTTTGGTGACATTCTGAAAATAAAGTTCATCATTAAATAAAGACAATCCGCCTTATCATCGATATTAAGGTTAAACAAACTATTCATATCAAATAGAAATCTCCATAAATGAAGGAAGAACGGAAGAACAGTCCAAACACACAAATCGTTAAAGAAAAATTATTGTATAAGTTGATAAAAAGAACGAGACAAAAACCGCAACTAAAGAAATATATATTTACCTCCACTGTATCGATCCGTGACCTCCTGCAATAAGACATTTACAAAAGCATTTATGTATTTACATAAGCATATGTTGCCGGCAGGGCGATCTATGTTTCAACAACGTAAGCCAGAATTGAAACAGATAAAATAATATACTAATATTTTAAAAGAAAACAAGTAGTATTTTTTAAAGTTAACATATTGATATTACACTAAAACCATCCTTTTCTGACTTTAACTGAGTGTGGATTGTCGTGGCATCGCAAATAACCTTAAACATTAACTAGAACGATATAAATATTGGTCACCTGACTATATCATGTCCATAACTGTTCTTCTGATGGGTTATTTTAAGCCCGAACTCTCTTAATTTATATGTGCACCGTCTTTATGGCATTCGACTATTATATTGATAATGATGTGATAACTGAATGCGAGCACTCAGAATTTAATTAAACGTTTTAGTCCATACAATTTGAAAGTTTAAAAAAGTCTCAGACAATTTTGACCAAAATTTACCGCAAAACATTGACAGACCGAATTTGAAAAGGAAAAAATCACAAAAGACACAACTATAAACCCTGCTTTCCATTTGATTCTTGAATGCGAGCACTCAAAATTTCATTCAAACGTTTCAGCCCATACGTTTTGAAAGCTTAAAAAATCGCTATTTTAGACAATTTTGACCAACATTTGCCACAAGACACTGACTAAATTGGACCAGAGACATCGAAGGCACATCTTTCGTTAAAAAAAGTTCTACACATGCAAGCATGAAATGACTGACAGACGGATTGACGGACACCCCAAATCTTTGGGGTTGGGGCCTTAACGCGAAAAAAATTAACCTCTAATATAGTTAGGAAACACGCTAAAATATAATAAATCAATAATTCAATAGAAGAGCTAGTCAAAATATTAGTGATTCGTCGGCTAACCACCTTTAAATTTTGGTTTGTAAAATTAAGTCCCGCATACCACTCTGCAACCGCCAAGGTCCTGAACTACTGATAAGTTCGCGTGATTTCTCACAGTTTTGTCATTTATAAATCAATGTGTAAATAGATAAAATCCTTAACGAACTCATGATATATATGTACCAAATTAAATAAAAACATCGAAAATGTTGAAAAAAACAACATATTTGTTATATATTTGTGATGATTTCACACTTATAGAACGACATCATATAAAAAACATCATAACTATATGCAGGTCCTTCTTTGATTTGTATTCTAATGCACGTTCTGTGCAATTTTCTGTGCGAGAATATTATGAGTATTGAAGCAACCCTTATTATCTGCCTCACTTTACTTACCCGTGCAAATGTTTCGTTCTTTAGCAAATTTGCTAATCCCGTTCCTCCTTCACAATTCACGAAAACATAACCATTTATTGTCACAATGGCAACAACAACAATTATATTATTCCATAACATCGTGGAAGTCTTTGCTGTAACTGCTGTAGCTTAAAGTTATATTGGTTTATATACACCTTCCAATATAATGACGTCTTTACATTATCATAGTTTAATTATATCTAATGATTTTGAACTGGATCGAAACACATGTAATGCAATTATGTCATCGAAACTGTTTACTTCAAAATTATAAATATTTATGCATAATATGCATAAATTGACGTTTAAATCTAAAGTCATACCCTGACCAGGATATTATTGTATGTAAAATATATTTTATGCAAAATATGCTTGTTTTAAGCCCAAAATCACAACCATCAATATGATTTAAACGACTTGTTGTTCTTTAGAACTATCAATACTATCAATATATAGTTAATCAATTATGTTGTATATCTGAAATTGTTTTACGATCACCAATACTTCAAATTGTTCTGTTTTATATGTTGAAGGGATGGTTTGATTTTTTCGGCATGCTAAACATATATTTGTATAACAATATAAATAAAACACATTTTTGCTATAAGAGTTGCATTAATTGTCTCCATTAATCTTAGGTTAACATTTGAATATGACTATTGATTACCCTTTATTTCTTTTGAAATCGAATTTGAAAAAAAAAACAGAAATAATGTCAATGAAACTTATAATAACACATTAGATACAAATGTTCTCTTAACTAATTGCTTAACGCGGTTTCAATAATTTGAGTGAATTTAGCCAAAAACAACAAAACATTTTCTTTCTGTATTTAGTTTTTGTGTGCATTAGTATTAAAAATAAAAATAGATAAACTATTATGAACACAATTTGGTTAAGTTCAGAGGCTTTAATCTTTTTGCAATCAGGATATGTCGATTTTCAAACATGAGTACTGGGTGCCTCAAAGCGTGTGGGGTTTGCCTTTGTTTATTTATCGCTTTAGGTGTGAAACCTCTATGTAATGTTAGTAGTCCTCTATTAGAATTATGTTAATTCAATGGGATTCGTTATGATCTATGTGAAGGTCACCAATTCAGGGACCTAAACTGACCATTTAAGTTAATAGAGAGTAAGTAGTCTTAGTTTTAATAGTAATGTCGGTAGTACAAAAAATAAATATAAAAAGCGTACATTTTGAACGAACGTGGTGCACTATCTCCATTTCGTCTGTTTTCATCTGCGCGAAACAATGGCAAAAAAAATGAATACAAAATCCCATAATTCAATACTTTCCTTTCTTTAAATGAATAATAAACTTGTTTGAGAAGTGACAATAAACAACAATAATTTATAGCTCATTTGCATTCATGATCCATTATTTATAATTATTGACAGTTAACTAAGTCGGCTAAAGTACTCGGTCAACTCCATTGATTAAAACATTGTGTAGGTGCGTAGGCTTTGCATCGCTAATTAATGGACTGACTTGGCACTTTATCATATACATATAAGTCGAATGTTATAAAATTGGACCATATCATCCAATTAACTAGTTGATTACATATAAAAACTGCGCCATGATAAATATGTCCTATATTCAAAGGTTATAAATATTCAACTTTTCAAATAACTGTTTCAATGTATGCAATAACAAGGTTTCGATCAACTAAAATAATATAAAGCAAACAAATACAAACAACTTAAAATTCTAATAATGTTATCCTTTTATAATTATATGAATTAATAGTAAAACCATTTAAACAAAGAGGCTATTTAACACCCTATAAGACAATTTTTTTGCGATGGAATAACTGTATTGAATGGAACTAATCATATATAAGATATAATCTGATAAGCATTTACACCAGTAGGTTTTAACCAAACACAGAATCTATAAAAGATGTACATACACTAACTTCATGATAGCAGAATTCATTGGGTACTCCTGTTCAATTTATTGAACAGGACTACCCAAATAACGCTTTTTTAAATTGGTTTAAATTACTCATTTTGGTATCAAACCTTTTCATTTGCGCTAATAGTGATAAAATTTAATCCTTAAAAGAAAACCTTTATTATTTGTTTGCCAGAAAGGAAAGTCAGAAAATCGTTGCGAGCAAAGTGTTGCTAGCAAGAAAAATAAACTCTTTAATATTTCATACCTGTAAAAAAGTGTGTTACAATAAGTATGTTCCCATCTTTTAAGCATAATTCGCTCAAAACAGAGTATGTTTTGTGTAAATTGTTTATTTCATTGACCTTATTTATTGAAATAACATAACATAAAATAACATTATATTCTGTGAAATTGCCAGCAATGAAGAATTACAAGAAGAATAGAATTTCACAGAATAAATTGCTGGGTACTCCGAATTGGAAACCAAACAACATAATCAACCAAATCATGTGTATTGAGATACAAAACATAATGTGTTTGCCAAATAAGAAATTGAAATAATTTACTAACACAAAAATTAACCAAATTGTTTCTGTGGAGAAGCAAAAAATATTTAGTTTTCCATATTTGTAATGTATCATGAAGTAAAGAAGTAAAGCGACTGTGTTTTAAACATTATTTTGCAAGTGGGTTTGGCCCAGCTTTATTTTAGTACTAAACACCACTCCGCACCGCACACTTAATAAATAATCTACACTCGCACGCCTACAATTTTACCCTTAACTTCAGGTTTGTCACTGCTTTACATTTAATATCGCTACTCAAACAAAATTGATCAATACTCATGAAAGGAGAAACATCAGTCACTGATTTGTCATTCGATTTTTAAACTGTCGTTCATTTCTTGAATGTTATTGCTCAAACTGATTAGAAATCATCGCGTGAAACGCCTGATATAATAATTTTACTTTCACTTAAAATGAAGGTTGCGCTGCCAAAATGAAGGTCGCACGACCTATTTTCTAGATGATACTTGAATATCATTTCTATTAATTTTCATATATAGTATAGATGAAAATTACACGGACATATGCTTAAATAACTAAAATACGGTCTGAACTATTTATTTCTTTATTGAAACAAACGTCATGTAAAGGACATCAACAAATTAGTATGTCGTTCAAAGCCACTAAGAAAATTGTTTACGTCGCTTTTTAAATGTTCATTAATCAATCGTTAAGAGCGGCCATTATGCTTTTGAGAGGATCTTTTCTGGACAGGTATCTAATCAATTTTTTCTAGATACAGTGACAGCAAATAAAATATTTACAACACAGTTTTCAAAACATTTTATTTTGATATGATGAAAACTACCATTTAATATCAAGCAAAATAATGTTTCAAAATCTTAAATTAGCCCTCCATTTTAAAGAGATGAACATAAAAGGCATGCATTTAACAATAAAGCGTATTTATGCAAATATACTATCTTGTACATTCACACAATCAGCAAAGCAATCGGCAACATTTGCATTTAGGGTTACCCCAAACATTGCATTTACAGACGCATTTTTGTCTTCCACTGCACGAAGTGCAGCTGCAGCCATTCCCATTGCAGGTTATATTGCATGAACCGCCTGAAATCAACATTTAAATTTATTAATGCGACATGAATATAAAAGCATTAACGCAATTAAAGTGAAAAATCTAAGGTCAACGTCCATTAATCCATGCGTTCGTTTTGTTTCTCTTTTATATTTCTCGATTTTATTTATTAAGCAAAACCAACAAACCTCGGTCGGTAGATGATCCTGAACTACTAACATAGCTCTCGATGGCTGATTCAATCTCGTCGCTATGACAGTTTTCATTATCAAGTAGTTCTCCAAGAAGATCTGTTATATTGATTGGAAAATATAACCCACAATTTACTTATATATTATATGTTGTGTCAACCAGACAACATCGAAATCTGTGTCTTGGAAATTAAAGTGACCATTTGATGAAACACATATAAAGCTTAGGACATTTGCGGACGAGCATTAATCAAGAACAGAAAATTCTCTGGACATTATTTGGGTCCAAATTCAAGATTTAGAATTATCAAAATCCCTATTGCCAATCGAGTCGAATTTGATCAAACAAGTTATTCGCAAAATTGAAAACTAAGTGTGTTAAATTTATACATACAGTACAAAACAGTGCCGTTGATATGAGATATGTGGAGCATTGACAATATTTGAGCTTGTACCATACGACCACTTTATATTTTTAGCTTAAAATTTCGAATTTAGAATAAAATTATCAAAAGAGTTTGAATCTAACATGTTGTTAATCATGGTTAAAATTACCTGTTTAACATAACTTATAAAAGTATACATGTAAATATTTATATTTATGGAATCCAGGTATTGGACTATTCCTCGTGGTTTGTATTTATAAGCTCTGACAACTCCCCCCTGATGATTATCCCATAGCACGATTCTCCCGTTAGCACTTATTTTCAAGTTTTAAAAGCTCATTTTAAAATACAATAAAAGAGTAAACGGTTGTATTATAAAGTGATTTAACTAGTTATTTAATGGAAATACGTAAAAATAAATTAAATCATTTGTATTTCGTCAACATAGTCCTACAATTAACAATTTGAGTTAAATGTGTTGAAATGATAAGAAAAAACGTTTGGATAGATCCCAATTAATGTCATGTATGTATGTTGGGAAACTAATACAATTTTTGTTTAATTTAGAAATTTTAATTTGGATAAGTTATGTAAACTTATTTAAACTTATTTAAAATTGTGCCGGGGAATACCCTGAAGAAGAACTATACATGTAAAAACGGGGGGGGGGGATGATTGTCAAAGGAAAAGTTATATTGTTCCAATATCTATCATTAAATAAAGCAATATGATCATTGTTAATTTGTTAAATTGAACAAAATGTTCACCACCTTTACAAAGTTAAACTAAATATATTTTGAGTAGTATGTTTTCTAAGCCTAGATAAACGCGAATGTCTTAGACACACCAGAGGAATTAAATATTATACAGGACTGCATTAAATAATATACAGAAACCTTAATATTGGTCCTGTACGTGATGAAATAAATTTGAAAAAAAAATGATACAGCCAAAATGTGCCAAATTCTCTAATGACATTGAAGATTATTGTAATATGCCATCAATACGTATCAATGTAACACTAATATGACAGGGAAATGCATCTTTATCAAATGTTTATATATCTGTTAGCATAGCCATAGTAACATTGAATCAAATATTATCCTGATATAAATAGATTAAAATAAAACTCACCGTCCTCCTCCTGTGTCAATCTTGGACGAAACATTTCAAGCTTACTCACTAAGCCAGCCAACTGAAATCATGATAGTTAATTAAAAAATATATATGTAAAACCAAGTTAGCAATTATCAAAACAGAAATGAAGAAATTAATATTATTATATCAAATGTATATATTACAATGAATTATATATAGAATTATATGAGGAAGTTAGCTTCTCATGTATAAAAAGTACTACATCATTATATGGAAAACAAAAGCAAGTGATAATTAATTGTTATACAGCTTGGTCATTAAGGACCTTTCACAATTTTTGAAAATATGATTATATTTAACACAATAAAAAGTATAAGATACAATATCGCTCTCAATTGCATTTGACATACCTTGAACAAGCTATATCAGTCAAATGCTATTCTTTGATGAAGCGATTAAATCTTAGAATTCTTTACTTTTATTTTAGTAGCCACAACATGAAATGTTAAATGATATTTTTGTTTTGTATAACGAGATGTTCATCTATATTTCATGTGCTTTGTTTGAAAATATCCAATTAATATTCGTGCAGAACCTTTATCCCCATTGTAAATACAACAATATAACTAAAGGATATATTTGATTACATAAGTATTTAATAATAGGATATATTAAATGCTGTCACAAAAACATATATATAAACCCATATAAAAAAGAAATTTCTGGAAATACATTTCGTTATGTACTTTTAACAGTATGAAAAAGTATTTTAAAAAATCCAATGTTTCTTTTCTGATCTTGACAAATATACCTACAGGAATTTATAATTGCTAAATGTAGAGTCTATTATAATGACACAAGACGACAATTCAAGCAAGCACTTGAGGCATACTTAATGTTTATAGTAGCCATAGCAATCAGATAAATACCTTGTTTTATAATAAGAAAATAAGCGCTGGTAAAAATATTGTTTTCATTTTACAGCACAATGAATTGTGTGTATGTTATACACTTACAGTCAAATATGTATATATAACATATACCACAATGACACTGTACTCCCAGGATTCCATTACGATAACATGATATTTATTGAATTTGAAAAAGTATGACAAAAACTCTTATCAATCAATGTACTCATTGTTTTTATATATAATATCGTGTGATTTCATGGCATGTCTTTGAATAAAAATCCATTGTACATGACATATTATAATAAAACCCACTCAAATATCCAGACGAATAAACAAATATTCCACTTTAATAACATCTTATACTGAACTTTTATAGTAAACCAAAAATTCCGTTATTGCAGCAAACTTAATTTTGGATTTGCAACTTAAATAACTCGACCGATTGGTTAGGTAAACAACATCCATGCGATATTACTGGGCTAAATTAGGGGGTATTAATACAATCCGCTACACGCATGTACTAATATCAAGTGTCTTCATTTTATACGCTTGTACTGTTGTAAGTGGTCAAGCAAATTACACAAACAACAATATATTATGATTAAATTTTATCTGAAAAATGTTTTATTTATCACTTTGATGTTTGAAGCATCTTTACATAAGTGCCATATCCTAGCGTTGTTTTACACCCCTGTCAAAAGTAAGACACGGGGTTCCCGTTCCGTGTGTAAACTTTCGTTTCTATATGAAAATGTTATCAATGGTATCTATATGCCATAACACGGATGGTTGTTTGAGTAGTTGGGATTGCGCCTATGCATCCCAGTTGCATGAACGTAACTTTTGTATTAATGTTTAGGAATTTTATTCATTTTAATGCGCATGTAATCAATAAAATGTATATTTAACTTGTTTAATTTGATTATCAAAATCACTTGAAGTTTACTGCGTAACAAAGTAAAGTAGGTTGTTGAGCAAAATACTCATAATTTGATTTATTTAAGATATTCATAATTGTATTGATTTTAATCAATACCTATAAGCGTTTATCTATTCTCACGTGCCTGTACTATGTTTTTGTTTTAAATCTACATTATGCCTATATAAATAAATTATCTATTGCTTACCGTGGTTTCGGTATCAGAAACTTCTGCTCCTTTGTTAGATTTCACAACAGCAGCATAACATAGTGCCACTAGTACCACTGTGAAGATTTTGGTAAACATAATTATGTTTTATTTCTTGAAATGAAAAGTGACTTGCCCAAAGAAGAGCAACGGGCCTTTTTATATGTATTAATCTCATTATGATTTTAAAAGTATGCCAACTTGCGGAGGAGTATTGTTGTTATTTTGCTCTGCTTAATATTGATTTTCATATATCTGTTACTATGTTTGCTGAATATCTATCAATATCATATTGTCTTAATTCTTAGATGCAAATTGTATCTTTATCTACGCAATAACCTATTTTCTCTAAAGGTTTCGTTTTCATAAATATATCTAAACCATGCTATATTGCCTTACCAAACCTAAACTTGGCCTAATACATACGACTTGTCGCAACCAAAGTCTTACGTATTTATTTGTTAAGGGTATCAAACGAGCTGTTATACTATTATCATATCTGCTTGCAATACAAACGATGATAGTAGAGAATCACTTAAGCATGTGCTAGAAATAAGATATTCCTACTGTGACTGTGAGGGAATTGCAACAAATAGTACCGCATTTGTACGTGTTGGTGTTGGATACACAAATGTGGCAGGGTATGTGCTCAGGATAGAATGATTGTGTATGTTTATATGTTTATATTTGTCTAGATATTTAACAAGAATAAGGACCTTGTTCATATATTTTTCAGTAGCCAGCCTATGCTTTGGGTCAAGGTGGTTATCTAGTATTTCTAAACATTATATTGTTAAGATATGTAGGTTTGATATATTATACGTAACAGTTTTAAGGAAAAAATATATATATTAATTAGTGTTTTGTACTCAAATCAATTTTACCTATGAATATGTTTTCATAAAATATACGCATTAACGGTGCCTATATTGATTCAATATTGCATTATGTTTTGACATAATGAGGTTGATTTAATATGTAATTGCAAGAATCAAAACCATATAATAACATGATGACATTTTAAACTGTCACTTAAACTGGGACTCTATGCCAAAAATAACTTATTTCAGGCACAGCTTAAGAAAACAGCAACACAACGTCAACATCAACTAACCTTTATAATTTCTAAAAATGAATTTTCGATCACTAATCGATTGTTTTAACCTTTTGAAATACATAAATAGTGATTAATTTTATTGCTCACTTTAAGCTGTAACCATATCATTAGAAAGCCCTGTTTAACTGTTTTGTTTTGATAAGTGGTTAAGTGCTCTTTTATATTGCTCACCAATAAGACAAATAACCTTCATATTATTCCATTGATTCTTTAGAAAGTTTTATCAGATATTGAATATCGACAATTTAAATTAATATTATATTTGATAGTTTTAATAAGCAAGCAAAATATTCAATTTAACATGTAAAATGGTGTTTTCGACCCAAACTATAATGTTCCTTTTATTTTATTTCTGACTCTAAGAAAATATCATGCATGATTTCTCGTAAATAAATATATTTAGCACTATTTTGTCTCATTCTGTATGCATATTTAAAATGTGTACATTCCTTTGTATAAATCAAACTTCAGCCAAAGCAATTGCAAAACAATATGTGATGGTTTCATTATTAAGAATTGCAATAAAAAGGTGTCTTTTACGAAAACTATATATCTTTTTTTTCATGTCATTTATCTGCCTTTAAATAAATATAACAAAAAAACACACACAAATAAGACGCAACCAATTATATTCTTTGGATGATTCTTCAGGTAGCATCGGTGTTCGAGACCAATTTTGGGGAACAAAACGAAATTGTTTTATATTTACGTGCAAAGCAATTGCGTTTAGCTTGTTCTGTTGCATTTTCCAAGGTCCCGCACCATGGCACTCGTATATTATTAGCAAAACGACGGTGCTAGGATCGATACCTTGCGAGATAGTAATGCTGATATCCATAAGGACAGTAAATGTCACCTGCACTTAAATTATATAACATTAAGAACACATTGGTAGATATTTCATGCATGTATTTGAGAAAGTAAGTGATTTTTCATACTTCTGCTATAATTGTATATTGACTGAAATGAAAAAGAACGGCGATAAGAAAAGATAGTGGAACATATTATGATTTCTGGTCGTAATACCATTAAAAACATATTTATTTTCGTCGCATGAATAGTTTGCAAATTACATTCATAAGAATAGATACAAATTTTATTTATAAGACAAAAACCTTTTAAAACTGTTAAAATGAATATTCATTATCATCATCGTATGAACTTAATAAAAATCAGGTTAAATGATTTTAAACTTGATTGAAATGCACGAAAAGCAATTAGATTTTCGAACTGTTCACTTGAAAATAAGACAACTTTTGACGAGAACATGATTAAATGTCAAATATTAAGGTGGTTTAGAGCCAAAATCAAAAACAATGATATTATTATCTATACCAATGATTATTTTATAAAACATAAAGAAAACCAATAACATTTTGCCAATATTAACTAATATCATGACGCAAAATCAATTGAATTTGCAGGGTTGATGAATAATTGATACAAGGATGTGCTAATGTGAAAACAACTATTGATCTCTAATAAGAGAGAGAGAGAGAGAGAGAGAGAGAGAGAGAGGGAGAGAGAGGGAGAGAGAGAGAGGCTGGTTAGGATGCTAACAACTCTCTTCTTTTAATGTTTCGATGATCATGCATAACATAAGTCTTTTTGTTTATTAACAAGGACAAAGGGGTTATAAAGACAATACCATCTTTTACAACATAAAATTACAACATCGTTTAAAATCATCCTTTCCTAAGAACGTAACCAAGTTATATTTGCTTGATAAATTATATCGGGATGTTATATTTAAAACATAATGAATATACAATGTAGATCAATTCATTATTATGTTTATTCATATATTAAGTGCGTTATTATTGACTCTGGTTTGATTTATGTGTTTTCCTTTGCAGTCTTGTGACTGTGTTGCACAAAAAAAACACATATTCGATAAATTTCATAACAATAAACTTGATCTCTAACTCATGGTTGTGGCATACAGTGTAAAATGAGCTTCGTTCACAGCTTTCAATCTAAGGGGTTTTCTACATTGAACCCTGTTACACTACTATATAGATTAATACCTACTGGGACGTGTATCATGAACTCTTTAAAGAAGGCTAGAATTTAACCACATAATTGATTGTTATTTGTTTACTTTTAAAATTTAATATCACATAGAGTTTTATACTAAGTTATGTCAAATAAGAAAATGTTTTTATCGAAGGAAAACAAACTTGAAAGTTTAACATTACTAAGAGAACCTGTCTACCTCTTGGTGTTTTGTTCATGTACCTGGGTACCTGACACTTTATTATTGACCTTTTGTGCAATTTTGAAAAACAATATAAAGCAGTCTAGATTTAATGTTGTCGCACCTTTAATGCAGTAAAATCTTGTATTTGGCTATTATATAACCCGGATGTCCGCAGCTGAATGATACGTTTGTATTTTATGAATTGTAATTGATTAAAACATTTCTTTAATGCATTATTTTTCTATTGGTTAAATGTTTGTCGTTTAAACAGATTATATACAAATGATTATATATACATTTAAATATATGTGATATCTTCTTTTGAAATGATTTAATGCAAAATAAATTTATATGGAATCTATAACTATTATCTACAGCTATTACCTATTATCGTGACTGGTACAACCATCATAGATCATTACATTGCTTAAACTATTAAAGAATCGAAATAAATAATTGAATACATTAGCATCATATTGTCCAGTTATTATAGAACGTGGGTATCAGCAATGGATAAAGCATTTGTTTAAACTATTGAACAACATAAATGGGTTTTAATTTGTCTCATCAATAATATAATTAAGAACATATCTCACAACACACCCTTTGAGAAATTGATATGTGTGATTTTATGTGATAGAGATCCTAGTGTGAATAGAAGCATAATCTTGCTACTCCCCCGGAATATTTGATTGTTTCGCATCCCGACATTGTGTAAAAGAGTTGAGTTGACGCAATTGGACTTAAAGTGGACGATAAGTCACAAACAATGCTAGGGTGAAGACGTTGAAAAATATTACACATTTAGTTTTTCTTATTTTTTTTATAGATGTATGTTACAGTTGACTCGTTAACTTCTGAACGTTTGATGAAAATTATTGAGAAATAGTCCCATTGCTTGTTTTCAATTTTATCTTTCTCGTAGAAGAAACTTGTTTATGATATATGCTGGGATCAATATTATAATACTCATCCCAGGGCCTATATGCACGAAAAATCTTACATTTCAAACACAAGCTCGCACTCAGAATCTTGAAGAACGATTGAAGAAGTGGTCTTGGCTAAGTTGGAAGATTTAGCATCATTCAGAAAGAAAAACTTACCTAAGTCCCCATCTGATTGGTCCTTATTTTCTTCTAGAATTGTGTATGCATATTATGGAAGTTGTAGACAAAAATAATGGATTTCATGCAAGAATGTGATTAAACATATGAATTGCATAAGAAAACTCCGTTTAAATAGTATCTTGCATGTTCATATACATTGATTTATTTGGCAATCAATTTAATTGTTGTAAAACTCTCACAAAACAATTGGTCTGAACAATGAAAAATATCAATTTTCATATTCATATTATTGTGTCAAGGGCGTGTTAATGCTCTTGCAGATATTCCCTCATTGATTGTTTACATTCCCAGTCTTTGTTTAGCATCGCCATATTTGGATTCTCCCACTTAGACATTAGAACTCCCTGTCATTTAATGCGAGGTCTATATTTAGAACAAGTAGAATAGATCCACACTTTGCAATGCTGCAATATTCTTCAAGAGGATAAAATTCCATATTACTACAAGGGCATAAATTAAATATTTAGATTCTATATCATAAGTTTCCAATTATAAAAGTATTTCTAATATCATGCTTTTTTACCATTCTAAAATGTTTTATTGGGTTATGTCTTTCATTAGGTTATATAGGTTGTAAGATGTTCTTGCCGTTATACAAAGCATTAGTAAGGTCTCATTTGGAATATGGCAACAGTGTCTGGTCTCCTTACAAAATGAAATATATCGATGCCATTGAACGTGATCAACGAAGAGCCACAAAAATGCTGCCTGGAATGGACCAGCTCACATATGAAGAAAGGCTACGAAAATTAAAGTTACCAACACTAGTGTATCGTAGAATGAGGGTCGATATGATAGAGGTGTTCAAAATACTACATGGATTATATGATGTAAAGGCTGCACCCAGTCTAAGCTTACGAAATGTTGAATCAACTAGGGTATTGAGAGGTCATCATCTAACCCTAGTAAAGTGTCGATCAAATAGGAAACTCAGCTCGGAGTCTTACACACAAAGAGTTGTATTATCATGGAACTCAGTGCCATCAAACGTGGTTAGCGCACCAAGCCTTAACTCATTCAAAAACAGATTAGACAAATTCTGGAGCAACCAAGATATAATATACAACTATAAATCAAAATTGCATTACTCTAGTCGACCAAACACCGAATACGATAAAGACACAAGAAGTGAGCTGACCATAGAGATCTAGGAAGACCTGGTTGTCAGAATCAACTTAAGGTAAGGTAACTTAAGGTAAGGTAATAGCAGAAAAGGTTATATTTGTGATAAGAATATACATGTACATGTATATGATCAAATTTATCAGAGTTTATTTATTTAAACAATTCAATCACAATCGAAGAAGAAAAACATTATAAACAAAGCCATTTGTTATATATTATATACATTAACCTATTATATACGTAATTTATGTCTAAAACATAAAATTTCAAATGGGGTTTATGTTTATAAAATCTCAATTTCAGTGTAAGTCTGCTATGGACCAGTCCTACATTTGTGTGCTTAGTCTTCGCATATAGGCAGGCCTTCATTTTTTTGAATACCGAGTCAAAAATTCCAAGTAAAAACGTGGTTTTCTTGCTCAGACTTCGGATGTAAGCAGTCTCAGATTTTCGTGCATATGGGCCCAGATATATGGTATAGAAATAAAAATGCCTAAAATTAAATCCACTTATAAGAGAACATTATAAACTGCTATTACAGTAAATGACAACTTGCGAGCCCTGTAAATCGTACACACAAGTCTAACTGGGAGAGTGCATGATCATATATTGGCTTTATTTCCAAAAAGAGCAAATCTTTTAATTTTGTTAGGTTTATTTTTTCCATAGAAAAAATTGTGCTGAAACCGGAAACTGGCTGGTTAAACAAAAACAAAACAAAATAAAACACAGCTTTGTCCGCCAACAACGTTCCATCAAATACATTTATTCCTCAAGTAAATGACAGTGTTGTAGACACTTTGATATACGCTCTTAAATATGTTTTATTCACATAGAATTCTACGAAGAATTTCATTTGAAGTGAGCGATAATATGAGGTTATTACATATGGTTCTTTTTAAGCCCCAACCACAAAGTTGGGGGCCTTTAGGTTTGCAGTGTCTGTCCGTCTGTCATCGCTTTCTTGTTCATACGGGCTAGAAATTTTGAGCGAAAAGTATAGAGAATAGAGACTTTGTTATAGGCTCAAATAAAAGGTCTCGTGTGTAGATGTTTTGACAGTTTCGGCCGAATTCGCCCATCGGAAGTTGGGAAAATCGGCCAATATGCCCAAAAACAGTGTGTAAATTTATTTTTAGAATAATATATACCATATTCTCTCTAATAACCGCACACTCTCCAATAATCGCACACCCAACCCGAATTTTATACATTTTATCTCTAATACACACCCCAATTTCCGGTAGCTTATAACTCATAAAATTCACTAAAATGATAGAAATTGGGGTATGTGACAAATGTTGGTATAAATGAGGATGAGAAATTTGGGAAGAAAGTTACCAACAACGATTCTCCTGGGCTTATAATGACTAATTTAAGCTTTTAAAATAATCCTTGAAGGGATCGATACTATAACTCATGCATTTTATACTGTTTTCCTTTCTCTCTAATAATCGCACATGTGCGATTATAAGAGATACATGAAAACGCAGATATTGAAAAGTAAGCGCACATGTGCGATTATTAGAGAGAATACGGTAAGAGTAGGTGGCACTACAACTTGTCTGTGACCTTACGTTGATATATTTTAAGTAAAATTTCAATTTATTATTTCGTTAAATTTTCAATCAAAAAGAGACTTGTTTGAGGCAAAAGGTTTAGTTGCAGGTAATATATCACCATCATTCGATGTTTGAAAGTTCATCAAGAATTCATCAATTCATATTTTATATTCATATATATATATATTGTTTTACAATATGTTTTTCATATTTCTCTCACATCATTTCAACCTTAATCCGATTGTCTGGAGCGACTGTTTCAAATTAGGACCCGTTTATAAGGTATATAGGTGAACTCGTAAATCGGCGCTCGGACTTCAAATTGTTGAACACTGTGTCTTGGAGAC
>LQRL01047037.1:5874-20326 GCA_001703475.1 Hydroides elegans | reverse complement strand
TCTCTGGTCAAACGAGCATGTATAGGGATATTCTTCCATGCCTGTCTGTCTGTGCCTCATACGTCCTGGTGCTTTATACATGGACATGGATATATAAATAGATGAAATGACAACTTAATCGTATTAGTTTTGTAATGCAATCTATAGGAAGCAAAGTTGGTGGTTGATCGTCAATTTCTAAATTTCTAATATATTTTTTTAAAAATATAATCTAGTATAATACGTTGTGAGGCAGTTTATAGTTCATAGACATTTCTTGCAAATGAGGAGTGCATTTTGAACCAGGAATGCAATGGTTAAAAGAGCCCTGTGTGGAAGTCGCATTGCACATACACCTGAACATGTATTTCATGCTGTTATGTCTCAGTTAGTGAGGGAAAAATACTCATTTTTATATATCATCTGTATCACGCATTACTTGCTCATATGTTGTGTATACATGTATGTATTGAAAGTAAAAAACTATCATCATTGTAGCATTATTAACTATATGAACGAAAAACTCTAAATGCTTTATGTTATGTTTAAATGATGCATTGTAGTAGATCTGAATATTAAGGATGTGTCCACATTGATCAAACTTTCCTTCAAACCAAGTTTCAAACCACTTAAGGTCATAGCGACAATAAACAATTTTATTCTATTAAACCACCGTCAAACTACCTTCAAACCTACTTAAAACATGCTTTAACCTGGCGTAAATATGAATTTTACATAGGCGCCTTTTGTTTGAACAAAAGTTTGAAGATATGTGTGGAGGTGGTTTGAAGCGCCTTCAAACCATGGTTCAAGCCAACAATGTTTTAATGATATTGCAACCATGACCTTATGTGGTTTGAAGCTTGGTTTGAAGGTTAGTTCGATCAATGTGGTCACGCTCTAACCAGTTATTTGTTGTGATACTTTGCGTGCCTTTAATTGGACCAAAGCTTTCGATGCCATAGCATGTATAGTAATTTTTACTGTATGCTCTAATATATATTGATTTTGTTGTTTTGTGATTAATAAAAAAAATATTGCTTTCTTGTTTCATTTTGATATTTTGATAAAAAAAGCAGATACAAAATATTTTGTTTTTGTTTGTTTCATATATTTCATTTGAACATTGAAGTCCAATGCAATAGTCCAATACAATCGCATTACATGATAAACGCAAAATACTAAACGGTAACCGCATTAACGCTAAACGTTTAACGCTAAACGCATTTAAAGTATATGTCAGACATGCGATTTTCAATCGCCGATCGATCGGCGATTTTAAATCGTTAATTGCAGAGAGCCCGACTTGGTATATCACACATGCGATTTTGCTTGCGATTGTCTTTCGATTCCTCATATATTCTGATAGAAATTTAAATAAAAGACGATTTCAAATTGTTTGAAAGTGTTTACGACGATTGTTATGTTTGTTACGTAAATATTATCATTAACGTCTAGTAAATTAATATTATTATACAGTGTTGCCAGACCGTACTTTTAAAAAAGGATTGTACTTTATTTTGATATTTCTGAAAAATGTACTTTTATTGTGCTTTTTTCGCTAAGGTGCTATTTGTACTTTTTTTGGCCTATTTTCCTTAAAACTACATACTTTCCTTTAAAATTTCGTTCGCGCCTACGGCACTCTCACCTTAAAAAAATATATTTTAGAAATTTTGCTCGCGCCTTCTGAGCTCGGATATTAACTTCACTCTGAGAATGGGGTGTTTTCTACTAAGATAAAGTATAAACTATTATATTTAAAGTCGGTTTTTCACAGATATCTCCTAAAATATGCAAAATACAAGTCTCAAATTTTAACAGCATGCCTTTGGGGTAAAACCCCAATAGGAACTGCCATATTCTTTGCAGTTAAAATGAAAATAACGATTTTTTTTCTATTTGTTCTTTACAATTTTTGCAAAAGCTAGCAACACAGCAAAATTATCAAACCTCTCTATTTTTTCCTAAATTTCGTGCCAGGAAGGTTTTTTTATTGACAGGTTTAATAAAAAAACCCTTCCAGGCAATAGTGCTAGTCCGAAACGTCGAGGCTTATATTTTAGAAATTTTGCTCGCGCCTTCTGAGCTCGGATATTAACTTCACTCTGAGAATGGGGTGTTTTCTACTAAGATAAAGTATAAACTATTATATTTAAAGTCGGTTTTTCACAGATATCTCCTAAAATATGCAAAATACAAGTCTCAAATTTTAACAGCATGCCTTTGGGGTAAAACCCCAATAGGAACTGCCATATTCTTTGCAGTTAAAATGAAAATAACGATTTTTTTTCTATTTGTTCTTTACAATTTTTGCAAAAGCTAGCAACACAGCAAAATTATCAAACCTCTCTATTTTTTCCTAAATTTCGTGCCAGGAAGGTTTTTTTATTGACAGGTTTAATAAAAAAACCCTTCCAGGCAATAGTGCTAGTCCGAAACGTCGAGGCTTCAGATGGATTGACCAAACGTTGTCGGAATGGCGGTCGTCTGAACATAGAACAGGGAGAGAGAATAAGAGAGTTTACGTTTATATCGTGACGTTGTGAGTACGACGTTGTGAGAAAGAAAAATTATTCTATATCTGCTGTTTGAAATAGAGACATATTCGTGATGAAGAATAAATATTTCTATTGAATTGTATATTTATATTACTCGAATCGAGTATGGGGTATCGGACGGGTATCAAAGTAAATGACCCGACCCACCAAATATTCAGTCGCGCGCGTTTCTAACCCAATATGGAAAACGCTAAATGTCAAACGATAAACGCTAAACGTCAAACGCTAAACATTAGCTACTCACATGTGTGAGTGGTATATAATTTAAAAAAGAACAACTTCTTGAGTGTTTATTATGACTACTAGAATCTCCTTGCTACCGTGAAACCAGCTAAAATTTACAATAACAATTGTTTTAATTATTTTTATTTCATATAAAGCGTCATATTGCAAATCCAAAACAACTTCAAACATATACCCTTATCACGTTACAGTAAACGCTGAATGTAAAACGCTAAATGATCAACGCCAAATGGTATATTCTGATATTACAAACCCTTAAACGCTTGAAAGATTGTAGGGATAGAACTGCGCGCGTCTGTTAGGATATGATAAAAACACATAGATTGGAGCTGTGCTTTTGGCGTTTTCGATTATTTTTTACTTAGCCTAATTTTCTATCCTTACAATCAATATATTCCGTCGATATTTCAAATCAATTTCTTATGTATTCACATTTATAACCATTGCTGAAGGATCGGAGGACTTGATCAATTTCACCGATTTATTGGTTTCCTTTGGGATTAAGGTATTTTGCAATGACAGGATAATCAGTAAATCGCTTGCAAAAATAAGTTCATTTTCATTTTGGATTGCCATTTCTTAAGCAAAATTTCACGAGTCTTTATAAAAAACATAATTTTCTTAAGAAAAAGTACAAATAAGCATACTTTTTTCGTACTTTTTTAACTCTGAGCGTACTTTTTTTACCCATCGTGCGTACTTTTATTTTGAAATCATCGCTGGCAACATTGAATATATGAAAGGGATATTCATAAACGCACAAACGCATGCGTACTATCATAAAATAATATAATTTGATTTCATGAAAAAACTTACCTGTTGTACCAAGCTTTTTCGATATCTCACATTAAGCATTTTCCCTGTTGGGCTTTTTAAATAATAGCTTTTTAACCCCGGGTCTCATAAGGCAGGTACAGGTTTCCAAATCACGATCAATTCTTCCTCTTTTGAAGAAGTCAACACAAAAGCAATGATATTTATTTTGAATATTTTACTGTTCTAAGGAACACGAGTAGGAATTAAATAATACACGAATAGAAATAGATTTGTGAGTCATGCATATATTCCGTTTCGTGTTTTGTTTAATTCCCACATATATATTTTAATGTTTTTAGACGCAATAAACAGGTGAAAGACGGCCCTATAAATAGGGGCGCCCCTATATATAGGGACGGTCGGCTCTATATATAGGGGCGGTAGTGTAGTTTTGTATATTTTAATGGTATATATTTTTCGAAGATGATTAAAGCCGAGATAAATATATTTTACTTATATTATAAACATAATCATCAAACATATAATGGTGCTTGACATATAAAACAATCATAATAAATGGAGCAAAACTTATAAGGATATAATGTTTTTTTTATAACGAATTACTATAAAAAAATGCGTTTTAAGCCAAATAACATAAGTTTCTGATTGAAATATTTTTAACTAATGATTTCGCGAAAAAAAAACAGAATGGGAAATCAAGCTATTGCATTATTAAATCTGTTGAGACAATTTCATAAAATTTCTATTTTGCGTTTTTTTTCTGCAGTGGGATTTTTCGAATTACCCCTATCAACATTAAGAATATCAGGTTATATGAATGGTTATTTAAACTTTCGTGAGCGACAAACGGTTTATTTTCGGAAAACTAATTTAAACAGTGTATACTTAAAGGGCTTTGTATGAGGGTAGGGCTTTACTTCAACATAAATTCGGAACTCGAAATGTCGAAACATATAGATACCCGATCAAAAGGTTAGCTGACCGGTCATTTCTTAGGCATAATGTGTGGAATATTCATTAAGATAATAAATGATATATAAATATCGATACATAACCAACTGTGAGAATGACACAAGTTAGGATAAGGTTTAATTATAACAATATAAAGTCAAATATAAATATGAGCGCCGAAATGTTGAATGGAATCTCTCTTGATGTCCATTCGAAGCTTGTGATATTTGTATATTATTTAATACCAGAGGGTATTTCTAAAGTTGCAAGTCCTTTTTTGACATTTTTTTTGGCTGAGTGGACATAAGCAAATTTATTAAATGTGTATATAGGAGCTCGAGCAGCTATGCGCCCATGTATGTGGCCATGTATTTTCTTATGTATGCACTCATGTATGCACTTATGTGTGCACTCATGTATGCACTCATGTACGCAATTTACATTATTTTAAGAAAATGCTTAAATGAAAGAGGACATACATGCAAACAATAGGCGAACCCTAATGAATTCTAAACAATAAAATAATAAAACTCGCTGCAGTTTATTGTAAAGGATAATGGCAAAAAGCTATATAGCCTCATAAAATATATACATAAAAACGATATAAAAAAGTAAAAAAAATATTCGCATTTTATTTTGTTTTTTATTTTTATTCGCGTCCCTATATATAGAGATGCGTCCCTATAAATAGGGGCGCCCCTATAAATAGAGACGTACACGACCTGATAAATAACCTCTAATAAAATACATCACGATTGCTTATTTGCAATCATCGTAACAATTCCATTATTATCATAATAGGTTATGCATAGGAACAAATCAATCAAAATACTTATATTAACTCATGTATCTGATTCTTGAATCAACCCAATTCTACAAAATATATCTCCAAAATTTCGAAAGTTTCTTCAACAGCATAGATTTTCTTTGAAGTGCTTGCGATGCCGACTTCTACGAGCCAACATGTTGGATTGCAGGAAAATGAATAGCCGACGATCGCCGACTGTCGGCGATGCGTCGGCGATGCGTCGCAAGGTATGTCACACTTCTACGATTATCCTACGATTTAAAATCGCCAATCGATCGGCGATGGAATATCTCATGTCTGACATATACTTAAGACTAGTAACCGCCAACATGTGTGAGTGGTGTAGAAAGAGCATCATTATGAGGGTTTTATCATAACAACTAGAATGTCTAGGTAAGAAACAAAAAAAAAATACAAAACAAGTGTTAAATGGGTTTGATTTTATGTAAGGCCTCATTAATGCAAAATAAATGCACCTAAGAACATTTACTCACCCTAACCACATGACAAAAATCTTCCTAAATGTCCAACGCTAAACGTTAAAACGATAGAAATTAATCGCGCGCTTCTGGATATGGATAAAAATGATTGGATTTTCAGTCTTACTGAAAAACGTTGATTTCCAATAAATATAAAATGAAGCTAGAAATAGAATGATAAAATAGGACAAATATACGTTGACAAGTTTAAATTTTAATAAGTAATGTTTACTCTAAACATAGAATAATGAAATAGGTTATCAGTGAGAAAAAAATATTTATGCTCATTTTACGATCAACTCGGGGTTGCTCATGCCGTAGCTTTTACATGTACGTACTGCTCGAATCACGAGATCGTTATGCACGACTAAGCCCAAAGCTCTATGTAGAAGTTGCTCGCGGTTTAGACGATTAATACTTGGAAGTCATAACTAAGTGATGTAAGAGTATATGATATATGCAGTTAAACAATTTCTAGCCTAAATATCGATATTTCTTTCGTTCCAAAAGTTTCGTTTAAGCGTTTGCGTTTTCCGTTTACGCGTTCAGCCGTTTAGGTGTTTAGTCGTTTAGGTGTTTAGTCGTTAAGCCGATTCAAAAGATTTGTTTATGCGATTGAAAGGTTTCGTTTACGCGTTTGATTCGTATCGTTTATCCGTTCTAGTTTATAGATGAGAAATGGCTTTAATGTACACATCACGTGTCATAAAGGTAGGTTCACGTTACCATTCATAATTTCATGAGTACTGCTCTGTTCACATCACCCACAACGTAGACCATATGATCGAAAATTGGCGGGATTTTCAGAGATTTTTCGGATGTTTGGTCAACTATCTCATTAACTGGGTTTAGCATTTAGATGGTTCTGATATTATTTTAATGGGCTTTTATCACTGTTCTAAAACACATAACGTTATTTCAATATCGATGCATGCGATCAAGAACATAGCCATTATAAATCTGAAAAATGTGTCTGTGGCATGATCGAAAAGTGGCGGACCCAGGGTAATGTAAGGATTCAGCGAATGAAATATCACAAAAGTGTTTTGTTTTTATATTATTTTATTCTCTTATTTTATTCTCTTCTTTTATTCTGCAATATTTCAATGCCTTAAGTTTAGCAAAAAATATTTCCTAACATTATTCTGGTACACGCCAGTGTCATATCTCGGATAATTTACGCTAACGCCCTCCTATATGGGATCGCCGAAACGCAATTAAATCGATTACAGCGGTTACAAAACTGCGCGGCCCGTTTGGTCACGGGCGACTCCCGTGACATCGCAAGTACCGAAGTCTTGAAAAAACTCCATTGGCTTCCGATCCGAGCAAGAATTAAATATAAAATTCTATTGCTCACATTCAAGGCACTCAACTCCCTCGCTCCTCAATATATAAAGGATATGCTGACCGTACAGGCACGCGTTCGAAACACGAGATCATCGAAGGGAGGCCCGCGACTTATCGAACCAAAAACGAACTTGAGATTCGGAGGTGATCGCGCCTTCAGCGCGTGTGCTCCGAGACTGTGGAACAATCTCCCAGACTCTCTACGTACTTGTTCGTGCATTGACCAATTCAAACGGCAACTTAAAACCCATCTTTTTAAACATTACCTACTCTAACTTAATGTATTTTATAACTTTCCTAAGTGTATGTCTTTATTTTAGTTAAACTTATTTATTTATTAATCAGTATTTATTTTAAGTGCTTTTGCTTTTTGTATTCTATGTAATATCCTTATTAACAATTATATGTCTTTATTCAAGTTAAACATATTTATTTATAATCAGTATTTTTGTTAAGTATCTTTGTCAACTATCAGTATTGTAAAGCGCCATGAACATGTGAATGGTATAGCGCTATATAAAAACCGTAAATAAATAAAATAAATAAATATGGCCTAACTTTGATCTCAAAATGTATCAAGGTAAACTATAAATCTCTTTTAAGTGTAAATTGCGAAGGACTAGTATATATGTATCAAAAATTAGTTAAACAACAAACTATAATGAATGTATAAGGCATAAAACATAGAAAATATAATAGTAATTGCTCAACCAACTATTCAAATCACTCTGAAATTCAGATTGTCCTTCGTGATATTAACAACGGTCTTTTCCACATGATCAGTATATCTTATCGGGATGATATTACATATGTTATTCGTAGGAAAGTATCCAAATTCATAAACGCATGTAAGCGGATGTCAAAACGTTATTGTTCGTGCTTTATAGATAAATTAACGTATAATAAGACTATGTATGTCATTATTATTTTAATGATTCACATCACGAGTTCCTTGAAACAGTGAATATCTATTCAGTTTTTTTATATTCTTAATCGTTTTGATGAATTTTTATGTTAAAACGATATACAATTGTTATTACATCTTCTGTTCGAGTTTTATTGTGTTTTGTGGATTTTGTCTTTGAGAGCATCATGGTCCGCCACTTTTCGATCATGCCACAGACACATTTTTCAGATTTATAATGGCTATGTTCTTGATCGCATGCATCGATATTGAAATAACGTTATGTGTTTTAGAACAGTGATAAAAGCCCATTAAAATAATATCAGAACCATTTAAATGCTAAGCCCAGTTAATGAGATAGTTGACCAAACATCCGAAAAATCTCTGAAAATCCCGCCAATTTTCGATCATATGGTCTATAATCGAACTAAAATTTTAGACTTTTAATTATTCAATAAACATCATAACTATGATAGAGGGAAGTGAACAAGTTAAGATGGCTAAATAAGGAACCTGCACGTAAATAATGCAAGGATGCTGCTAAAATAGAACAGTGGCTTTGGTTATGCATGACCATGGTACTTATGTTTAAACTTAAATACTAAATATCAATACTACAAAAAAACTTATAGATTATGCACGACAAGGGCCTAATCAGACACGAGATACTTTTTAACAACCCAATCATAATTACCTAAGTATTCCTTATAGAAAAAAGCGGTATGATTTTTCAATAAGGAAAACATTGCCAAACAGGGTTTGTAAGGGAAAAGTTTGAAAAAACTCCTAATGCGGCCAGGCCCTATAAGGCCAGACAAATAGGTGTTTGTGCTCTAGTCGGACGTTGCTCACGTTTAGGACTTGGAAGCGTAAAAAACAGAGAAACAAGTTTGTAAAAGCCCTCAATGGGACCAGGCCTAAGGCTGGGCGAATATTTTTTTTTGCTACTTCCCACTCGGCAAGATGTCTACTGACGTTGAATGACCTCCTTACTTTGAGCCTATGGAATAGTACCTGGGTGTCCTTATTCGTCACGGACGTAGAAAAGACGTTTAACTGACCTCGCATCCAAGTCGGACGTAAGAATTATGGTTTCCAGACGCCGGGATGTAAATGTGAAAGACGTCTGGAAAACGTTTATATGGGCCAAAAGTAGGTCGTCCTCTCAACATCACGTCCTAATGCGACGTACCATGGATGAATACGAGTCTTCAATACCGCGTCATTTTCGGGTGTAACATCGAAATAAAGTTTTTATTCTGTTTACGTCCCGAGGTCGAATGGAATTCTTAAGTCTTCGACAAAACGGAGCGTACAGAAAACGTTCATGTAAATCACAAAGCTGTTTTATTTTTTGACGTTGCTGGACGTCTGGCTTAATGGGTTTGATTATGAAGCCTCAAAGTAAGATTTACCTGCACGTTTTTCCTCTCACGTGTTCAATTTATTGTTATTTATTTTTCATGACCATCAATACATGCGTGTATATAAGAGAGAAGACGGTGGGCATACCTTTAGTGTCGCAGAATATTAAATTGAATTTCAGGATAAGCAGATAATGACTCGGAGACTGTTTCAGGTATTCGTAATAGTTCTTTGATTTTTCTAGACAAATGACATCATTTCGCACATAATATTGCACCACCTTATCGATAATTACGAAGGGCGTTTCCCATCACATTATTTTTAAAAGGTGTTAATTCGAACATTTAACCATTTGATATATTAAAATATACAATGAATAATCAGATTTATTAATTTAATTCTAACAGAAAAGGTGTTCCAATTTTGGTTTATATTACAAGCCGCTTTGCGCTCAGATGGCTTGAATCTTGACAGCGACAAATATAAAAAAAAATGAAAATTGAAATTCTTATATGAATAAAGCCTTTAATTTTAATATAGCAAGCATTGCAATATGTCTTTGAATAAAATAGAAACACACAAAAATAGAATGGATTCGTAAGATATATAAATCATTGAAAACGTTGTTTTAGCTAGCCGGCAATTTTAAAAATGTGTAGCCGGATCAATTGAAAAAAAAAGAACAACGTTTTAGGAACAGCTCGAGGGGTGCTCTTCTTTCAATCATGGTTGAAGAGTGCCTGACGAGCTGTTCCTCACAAAAGGTGTTCCCCACCGAATTCCAGCTGGCTTGGAAATTTTGAGAAAATACTTTCTAGCTTGGAGATTTAGTCAGTTTGAGGAACACCTTTTTTGATAAGTTCTTAATTTTCTTGATAAATAGTGATCTCAATAATTTGGTCGCTGAAACGTGCTTGAAAATGTCTAATTAGCTGTTATTTGCAACATATGATAAGTAGTTTAGATGTATTCAACATTTAGATTTTCCAAAAGGTGTTCGAAGCTGGCTGGAAAAGGTGAAACCGCTCAGCTGGCTTGGAAAAAGTGAACACCTTTTTGTACATTTTTAATGTTCACAAAGCATTAATTGTGTGTTGTTCATAACTTTAATGTTGTTTAAAGATGTTTTTACAGCTTTTTGAAAAATGTTCCGTGGGGTGCCCTTCATGGTTTATTGAAAATTACAGTAAAACATATATCAACTTCGAATATTTATGCACGGTACTATTCATTAGATGACAATATAATAGAGTTCAGGAAGGAGAGGACAATAATAAATTAATTTAATGTAGAGCTATACAGAAATGTACGAATTCTATGTATTTTAACAATATAATATGTCAAATGTTGAACCATAATACGTTTTATTTGTTTTATCTGTGACCTACGATATATGGCTGTGTCGACTTATAATCACATTTTATGAGATATGTTGTTTATTTTCGGGTCTTCCTAGAAGCATAAAAGGTTTAATTAATGGGACTAAATTATTCCCAGAAATATATATTATTTGGTTTTTAACCTCGTTTCTCAATATTTATTAGAATAACATAGAATAACATAACAAAAATATACTGTCTTGCAAAACAAAATTCACAAACATCCATGCAATATAACTGCATTGTTCAATGCCTAGATCTATGCAGATAATAAGGGGCTCATACGGCACGGAGCCACATGCCTTCAAATCGACCGGTAAGACCGGTTTTGTTGCCACTTTGACGACGTATTTTCGGTGAGAAAACGCCGTAAAAAGCGAAAACAAAACCGGTCCAATTCTACCAGATGCATATATAAAAGTATGTATTTTCTTAAATGCAGATAATAAGGCGATAATGCGCTACGGAGCAGCATGCCTTCAAAACCAGTGAAAATTCCATCAAAGTCACAACAAAACCGGCCGAATTCTGTCTAATGTGTACATAAAGGTATGTTTTTTTCACCAATGCAGATCATAAGGCGATGCTACGCCACGGAGCAACATGCTTTCAATACCAGTGAAAATCCCATCAAAACAGCCACCAAACCTGCCGAATTATGTCCGATGTACAGCGACTCAGAATTGGGAGGTTATGGCGATATTACTCCGGTTCATATGCAGATTGCAAGGGAGGCGAGGCCACTTATGAGGCATGCGATAGGTAAGTTTGTTAAATTTTCTAATTAATATTAATATTAACATATCCATATAATATTCATTGAAAATGTGGAACAGGCTTGTATGAGTCCCTAGCAAGCTCCAGTCACTTTAATTCTGTGTAGTTAAAAAAAAAAACTTAAAATAGTAACTCATTTATTGTCAGTGTCTATGTATCGATTAAGAAATATGCACGGTAAATATTTTATTATTATCATTATCATTATGTATTGCTTCCCCGATATCAATTTTGGTTTAATAACATATACCGTATTCTCTCAAGCAAACGCCCCCTTCTTGAAATCGCCCCCCTCATAGGTGATGTTTGAAAAGATAAAAAACTATTTTTTGTATGTGTTTCAACGTCATAAACTTTGGAAATGTTACGTGAAGTGCAACGCGTCTTGACAAGAAAATGTATAAATGACCTTTATATATTTTTGATATATTCATTTCAGAGAACATTCATCGGCTGTCAGGCGACCCCAGTCCCTTCCACATGGTCGACTACGGAGCGGCAGATGGGGCGACTTCGCTATCGTTGGTCAAAGAAGCGATCGGTTAGTTTTATGACGTCTTTTCTTTGTAATGGAAGTTCGGTAATTGAAAAAAAAAAGCGAAATAGTGAGGTCGGCCTGAAGTCCTCTCGTTATTAAAGCTAACAGATAGAGCGACATCACTATCGTTTGTCAAAAAGTGATTGGTAAGTTTTTGCGACGTCACCGAAATGTGACGTCAAAAACGTCTTTTGTCAGTTTTCTCTCCCAATGGTCAATTATGGCGTGGCTTAAAGTGTCACTTCCCACTCGGCAAGGGTCGTCCATAGTACGTCGCATTCGGACGTGACGTTGAGAGGACGACCTTCTTTGGGCCTTATGAAAGTTTTCCGGACGTCCTTTTACGTCCCGCCATCCGTATAACGTAATTCGTACGTCTGATTTGGACGCGATGTCCCTGCAGCGTCTTTTCTACGTCCGCGACGAATAAGGACGTCCGGAAAACTTTCATACGGGCCCAAAGTAGCGCGTCCGCTCAACGTCCGTGGACGTCTTGCTGAGTGGGTTAGGTCTTGTTTGTTGATGAAGCCATTGGTAAGTTTCTGCGACGTCAAAAAGCAACCATCAAATACAGTGGCGTTTTAAAGGCTTTAATGAAGCCAGCATATATCCGCAGCTATTTTACGTCGCAGCATTACCATCGAAAGCCAAAGAATCAAAAGTAACTCGTTGGTTTTTCGCAACGTCACAAACATGTGACGCCATGTAAAAATCGCCTTATCCGACAACATCACTATAGTTTTGATCACATATATTAATATTTGTTTTATTTTGTTTCAATCCGTATCAGTTACATAAAATGAGGCATATCCTAACATATCCTGATACACCCGTATGAAATGATAAATCAAATCGAGGAATTGAATATGGCCCTTATATTATGAAAATGAAACTCTGGAGAAACGTGGGATCTATATTAATTATATTGATGATAGAGTATTTTGTGTTTTGCATTTTTTTTTGCATTTCGGCTTTATTATTGTCTAATTATTGTTATGATTTCGACGCATGAATAATTAACATTAAAACATAGCAACCACTACAAGCATCGAAAGGGGAAGCTATCAAAGCCTAAAACTGTCTTTAGACAGGCGCATCTTGACAAAATCGAACCGGGACACCAAAACCATAACGGCAAAACGGAGGTATGGGATGGTATGGTGTTTTGTGATGTTGCATTTCTAGACGATGTTCTAATTGCTGTTTAGTTAATTTTTTGCCAAAGAAAAAAATATGTACCCGCATAACATGCGTGCTTCTAGGATGTACACATAAACGGTTTTGGAAAACGAAACCCAATATTCTTTTGAGTTTCGTTTTAAAGTAAAACAGCAAAACATGGATCGAATAGTGGTTTCCAATCGATAAGATATGTTTATCACTGCGTCATGCGAACATATACTCAATATGGGTTTGTTAACTCATACAAACCCATACGGGAAGATATATTATCTGATGAATCTAACAATTGCTTAATCAGGAAGCTTGAAATGTGATTATTTAAAAACATAATTTGAATAAATTCAGGAAGATAAATTATCTGATAAATTTAACAATTGCTTAATCAGGAAGCTTGAAATATGAATATTAAAAAATATATATTTGAATAAAATGGTATTTTTTGTCAAAGTGCGTCCTGATTCGAAGACAACAAATAATATTTGAATGAAAGCGAAACTTAGGAAAAATAGAACAAGATTTTAATCACATTATGTGGTCAAATTATTATTTATATTTGGTGCCGAAAACCGTTCATCAAATTTACCAAAGCTATTATCAGTGAGACATGAGGGTCAAAATCAAAGTAAAATGGCCACCATTTTTTAACAGAAATTTTCTCATAATCACGGTCTAATTGAACAAATGTGCCCGAAAAGTGTGCATCACCTTTATGCTCTGATTTTTAGAATATATTTGTTATGGACTACGGCCGAAAAATACAAAAACACTATCAGGCATATAAGTTCATAATCTAGTGTGAAGTTTTAAATTGAATCCCGGTAAATAAAAAGTACCCGGATCTTAAATCTCCTACCAGAATAAAAATAAACTTATGCTAAAGTGTTTTCCTTCATGGCGAATAGCATTGCTTGAATGAGAATGTATGACACGCATTTTGTTGCATAAAAAGGTATTTTTTAAACTTATAAATTTAAGTTATGAAGTTACTTATAAATCTATTCGATGTTCAACGCAGATATTGTGAAGGACAAATTCGGTGCCAACCGCGGTTTTCAGATTTCCTATGAAGATCAGAAATTCAACAATTATGCCGCTCTCATCGACACGGTCTACGGTATGGAATAGAAATGCTTTGTTTATATTTTGTAAAAATGTATGT
>LQRL01047036.1:9468-27275 GCA_001703475.1 Hydroides elegans | reverse complement strand
CATGTCCGGAATCGCCTGAATCATAGTTCTCTAAGGCATAAGAACTACTAAATGTAATTAATATATCACACTGAATGTATATTTCGTAAGGCATCTTACATAAAATCATTACCCTATTCACACATTTAATAATATATTTGATATGTCGCACTCAGTGACCTCATCATTTATACACATATGCATAAAGTATATTATATAAAACAACAGTCCAAAACCTCCTTTATCACACAACTTAAGCGAGGCTGCTATTTTTGGTCACTGGCTAACTCTAAGTGCAAAAATATTACCATGCAGTTCTAGGTCCTATTGATCGGTTGGTGTATTGTATAAAAAGCTGGTCCCTAACACAATAAGGAAATAAACTGTCAAAAATTAAATATGTGGGATTTAACAACGATATTACTGTTTATTGTGGTTTTTCTTCTAGTGTGGTTGTATCGGTCGGGTAGAATCCCGAAGGGTATGCCCCCTGGGCCTCCGACATGGCCTTTTATAGGAAACCTGGATATGATACATTCTTCGTATGACTTTCATGTGACTTCAACGGAGTTGGGGAGGAAACATAATGGGGTTTTTAGTAAGTATGGTATATTTATTGATAAATGTGGGTGTGGGAAGACGTGATAAGTATATTTGGGGTTGGGGCACATTGCAAATAGTATAATCTGTGTAGATATGACAATGTTTAAAGCTAAATGGAAAATTCTGAATTTTCATATGATTTATTGTTGCTTAACTAGGTACATATTGAATAATTATTCATACATATATTAGACAAATGCTTACTATTCATTTTTGCTTTTCGAAATATACATAAGGCCGTGCTCACGCAAACGAAAAAGCTAAAAAAAAAACACGAAACCCGATAGTTTTAAAAGCCACATTTGTATAAAAACATAGCAATTTATCCCCTCTGTTCACGCAAAAAAATAGGATATTTTTTTTTTTTGCGTGAACACGCCTTAAGGCTATATGTTCATGAAACCGTACCCCCTACCTAAAGGACAAAATAGCGTTGTTATGGAATGGTAAGTTTCATGTTTGGAGTCCTTCTCAGTTTATTTATTACAGGTTTTCAATATGGCCTTTATCCTGGAATAATCATCACTGATTACGCACTTGCAAAGGAGACCTTTATAGAGAAAGCAGACATCTATTCAGATAGAACGGATCATTTGGACTGGTATAGAATGGCCAATAAAATGAAAGAGACAGGTAAAAAACTAATTAAATGACAGCGACCATTTTCTTTAGCAAGTAATACATCTCACCAGTCTTCCAGCTAACAACATGTAATTAGTGGTGATATTAATATGATACGTGTATATATCAAGAATTTATTTAATATTAAGTATTCGTATTAATAATCACCTTTTATGTGTTTTTTTTCAGCTAATCAGATTGTGATTGTACGTGATTGTTTTATATTGAGCCAAAAGGAAATCATCTATATAGACATACATTTTACATACATTTTACTGACAGAATATGTAGTCGCGTACGTGAAGCTGTTGCATTGATTTTTACCTCATATCAAAGTGGCGTCATTTTTGTAAAATATATCGGAGCCGCGTCGTTTTTGGACCAAATGACATTGTTCACACTTTCATCTACAGCCAGATTACCCCTTATCGGTTTGAATGTTTCCTTTGGGTGAGATTTAACCCATTCCGTTTCCATTAATCACCTCTACCCCATCCTCTAGGTGTCGTCCATCAAAACGGGGAGACGTGGCGCCAAATCAAGAAATTAACCATGTCCTCGTTCCGGGATTTCGGCGTTGGCAAGTCGACTATCGAACATCGAATCCAGGAGGAAACAGCTGAGCTGATTTCTCATATTTCGGCAAAGGGAGACGGATATTTCACGCTTGGGTTTTTGTTTAATTTGGCGGTGACCAATGTCATATCGGCTGTATTGTTTGATAAAAGGTAGGATTTTTGTTGAATGAAGCATTCTTCAAATAAATGTAAAAACAAATAATCCATTTGCTCAGTGTTTTTTAGAAAAGCGTTGTTTCAAACTGGTGTTTTCCATAACCCATTTCGTAATCAATTATTTTGCCTAACGTTTTTTTACTCAACATGTTTACTATATCAAGATTTGACGTCTCCGTAATTCTTTGGAAGTTAATTGAGTTTTCCAATTTGATTTTGCAACGACAATTGGCCAATACGGTTATTATATATGGACAAATCAATTAAAATAATGCTATATTACACTTTATTTCACAGATATGCGTATGATGATCAAATGTTCATCAAACAGATTGAATATTTTAACTTCATAGTCAGGGAAGCTGGAGGCAGAAACATTTTTCAATATTTGCCTTGGTGGACATTCATATCAATGCCGATCGTAAAGGTACTATATGAAGTTACTTTGAAATTATTGCTAAATCTTAATTATGGTTACTTTAGATACACAATACTCTGCAAAAAAAACTAAGAGCAAGGTTCAACGGCGACAAAGCCAGTATATTTTTTCATTTTCGAAATTGCTGCGAATTCTTCCAATCAAATATTGCTCCGCAAATATGTTTTCGCATTTTCCTAAATAAATTCTCATTTCTCGAGACTGCGAACGGCTAGCGCGAGCCTAGAATTGGGGACACTTTTTACTTCAATTTGTCACTTCGATATTTAAATTGATGTTGTGTTCATTTATATATTATAGTATACATACATGTTACGGCATACATCTTCTGAATTTTGATACTATATTTTCAGCCAGAAACAAAACTTTACCTCAAATATGCTGATTTTGTGAGGAACTGGATTAAAACACATGTGCAAGACCACAGAGAGACATTTGATAAGACACATCTGAGAGATTTCATTGATTTGTATCTTAACACTGACCCACAAGAAAATGATAAAGCGCTCGTCACAGGTACATGTACATCCTAAATTAGTATAAATATTAGATTCTATGCGTTAAAAGAATAACAAAAAGTCATATTCAAGGTCGTTTGACAACTGTTTTCAAAATTAAAATAAATATGGTTTGTATATTTACTCAGGTTGTTGGACTCTCTTATTTGTATATTTTTCATTATATTCCATGTTTAGACAAACTAATATTCAACACAATATTTGAGTTATTTGGAGCTGGATCTGAAACAACTGCCACCACTCTCTTATGGGCAATCATTTATCTCACTAAACATCCTGAGATTCAGGAGAAATGCAGACAAGAAATCAGACAGGTACGAAATCGTAAACAACGTTTATTTTTACGTATCATTATAATAACAAATATGTTGCCTTTGTCAGTTTTTGTTACCGATTAATTGATAAACGGATAAATAACTATTAAACCCTGTTAAAACATATCTTATCTAGAAGTGTATTTTAAATCCTCATTTTTTGCATATATAAAACTATACCTCAAACTGAAGATATTTTATTTTAGAAAGTGGGTGACAGACAGCTGACCTACTCAGACAAGAACAGCTTACCGTATTTGCAGGCCACAATTTGGGAGATCCAGCGTCGGGGCAATATAGGTTAGACACATCATACAGTTTATAGCACTGTCGAAATAGCATTAAAATTAACTTCTTTTTTTTCTTGACCATTTGAATTTACTGATATATATTTTTCAGAAAACCTAATTAAAAATTTATGTTAAAAAGTAAAGTTATGAATGATTTTAAAAAAATCAAATTACTCCACTAAACAGCCATAGTGTTTCTTCTTTTTCGTGTATAATTGATTTATCATTTTTTAAAAAAAGTACTTTAGAGGAATTCTTTTTAGAATAAATGTAGCTGCAACTCAAAATTAAAATATTTGTCTTTTTGGTTAATGTAGTACCCATGACGCTTGCCCACAAGACATCCAAGACCACCTCACTATCTGGCTACACGATCCCTAGAAATACGGTTGTCAATGTCAACACATACGCCATCCATATGGATCCGTTGCTATGGGAAGATCCGGAAGCTTTCAAACCGGAACGATTCTTGGATGAGGAGGGTCATGTGACAAAGCCGGAAGCGTTCTTGCCATTTGGTCTAGGTGGGTTTTAATGTGTTTTTATTTTATTTTGAGTTTTGCAAGTAAGGGTTGCGTGAAACGACCTAGGTATTTCAATTTATATGTGATTACATTTAGTTTCATTGTCATACGTTTACTACAAATGTACGTCTTTATCATATCTGTTAAAAGCATTATGAAAAGTTTTAAATTCCCTCTTTTGACGATATTAATATTTATTACTCATTTGTAAAATCGTTAAGTAATTACTCCTACATGTACATGTATATCATGAAATATTAAATTGAACCGTTCTTCTTGGTTTCTTGAACAACTTTCGCCTTATATGTATACGGTGGATTATCTTCTTTCTCCTATTAACAGGGAGGCGAGCATGTCTCGGCGAATCCCTAGCCAACATTGAACTCTGGCTTTTCCTCGCCGAATTGCTTCAGAAATTCGAATTCGAAGCGGAAAATCCATCGACATTGCCTACGCCAGAAACAAGTGAATTTGGAGTGACTCTCATTCCGGGAGAATTTTATGTCAAAACAAAGCGGATAGTCTGATTTCATGGATTGGATTACGATTATCTTGATTTTTATTTATATTGTAGTTTAACTAATAATTGCACAATATTTATACGAATGCCCGTATACAAGTCAAAGATCATACTACAGGGTCTAAGCTTCAATTTGATATAACTTTCACAGTTATCGACTGAGTGGTTGCGACACAGTACCTGTTTCTCTATATATGGCAATCAGATTTATTTATGATATTCCAGGTACAATGTATGTCAGGTCCATGGCTCCCTCAACTTGATATTCCAACTTAAAGTTTGAGAGAAAGAGTACGATAAAAAAAACATTGGTTTTTGTTATGTTTCAAGTTTCTTAATCCATTGTAATATTTATTCACCATAAATGAAATTTATTTGTTGATGGTTATCAAATTGATTTCCACCACCATCCCCACCTACCACCAAATTTTATGAGAGTATGCGTTTGATTATTATTCGTTCTATACCGTCAAATGTCGGCAATTTTCTGCCAAACATTGTTTTTGATTGTGTTTTTGACTGTGAAAACTCACTTTTTATTGTTCATCTGAATAAAGACTGCCAAGTCTAGGCTTGGTCGAAAAGGCAATATGTACATGTAGTTCTTCTTATTGTATCATGTTAATCAACCACCTGCAACGCAGGCAAAAAACATATTTTTGCCAAAGCGGCCCAAAAGGCATACGCAAGTGATATTTGAAACTTCAAATCAATTAGTGAATACCGTAGGTTCTGTTCACACCGAGTAATGACATAAACGTAATATGACAGCATTCAAATTATGTAATCTATAAAACGAAATCTTTTGGGTAAAAAATCAGCAATATTCGCAAAACTATATATAATTCAAATAATTCTAATTATGTCAAAGAAGATATTTGACAAAAGCCCAAAATCAACTGAGTATCTTTATATCAAGAACATCTAATATAATCACAGCATTACACACAGCGAGCTGAACGTTCTTTTCGCCTTATTTTCACGAACACTTTCAGATGTCTCTGAATTGCAATTACTCGGTTCGGGGAGGACAATTCGACTCCAAGTATCTTTACGGAGCCCTTGAAAGTTTCTCTTCATTTTAAAATGGCGATCATGTGGGTTGGTAAAAATGCCGGTATCAACCTGAAATATTTGAAGAAAAAAAATGTGAACACAACGAAAGGCCTGAAGCGTTGATCTTTTTCAATCTATATACATGTATAATGTCTTAAATTCTGGCATTATTAATTTGTTTTTATTCAACAAAAATATCTATTAAAGTGTGATATCAAAACTGCATACTTAAACGTTATGTGTAAGAATACAAATTTAGAAGTGCCCTTACCCGTACCTTACACTTTTCTTATGATTTAAATCAGTTTGATTTGCATATATCTTTTTTTAACCATTGATATAACATTGATTGTGTACTCACCACAGTCGATGATCCATTTCGATTCTGTCTCATCATGCCATGATGTATCACCATGGCATTGCCAATCGCCATAGAAACCAAATCCGCGGCGATTGTGACGTAATCAATTGTTTCATTGTGGTCACTAATGGATACGCCTCTTTCATCGCATTGATATGGAGTGTTGGTGCTAGCATCGACAAGTCTTGATCCACTGGTCGGTTCAGAACATTTGGAGACTGAACCTTGAATTTGATGTTTTGATGTATGCGCACCAGCGGAATAATCTCTGGTTCTTATTTCTGAGTGTTCGATACTTTGGAATGTGTTGGTTGATTCACTCTCGATCCCTGCATGAATAAAAATATTAAATGTATCTTTGAATAAAGAAAAAAATAGAAAGTTTCATAGTTTACACATTATCAAAATTACGCAACGTTAGGATATATGAAAGCGTTCCATTTATTCCAGTCATAACGTTACGTTATGCTTTAACGGAACGTTCTTGCAACATTTCCATCGTTCGACGGCAGTGAGTGTTTTTCTTTGTACGTTAGAGAGACTCAGATGAGTATATAGTTTTCTGTCTGACTGTCTGTCACAGAAATATTGGGATATGCAAATATTTTTTATGTTTCATGCAACCGCAAAAAAAAAAACATTTTGAACCTGTGCGGCGCTATAAGCGCGTTCACTGTATCTTCCGAACAAACCAAATCAAAATCCCGCATTATATTTCAATTCAGACAATTACTTTATGTTAGAAATAACCTTTTTTTTCAATCATATAAATCAATCCTACCTTCCGATGCCATAAAACCATCATCCCACTGTACCTTCCGCGAATGGCACTGCAAAGTGATATACATAGACCAATGAATTAATTATCTTAATTAAACGGTTTTACATCTGGATCGTTCCAATATTTGTTTTCAGTTCTAATTTATCTCTTTTAAAGTTTTTTTACGAATATTAACCTGAAGAAGTATTTCTTACATTAAAAAATGATCCACTAAATAACACAAACATGTAATATGCCTATATAACAAACATAAATCCAAATATACCAACGACTTGATAAAAGGCAGCAGTGTATCAAATTATCCAAGAACCAGGAAACAGCTATATTGACAGCCACATTTTTATAGTTTTATGACTGACTAACGTAGACCTAATAGTATTTAAAATTGCTTTCCACAAAGACAATATAAATGACTGTTTTAGATTGTGCTTTGTTTTAAGACTCTATCGCTTTTATATAATCTAACCATTTTTCTGGTTGATTGATTATTTGCCAATGGCATTGTACACGTATAAGAAGTTGCTCATGTATCAGTGACAACATAGGCCTATCAAGATTATCATGAATCCGAGTCTCTCTTAGTCCAAAAAATAATAACTTTCTCAATACAAACAATAACAGAATTGATTTTAATTCTCTTTAACAGCGAACATTAGGTTTTTTGGACTGACTTTTATATATGTGAAGGGTTCCGTGCATAACGGTTCTAATGTAAAAATAAACTTTAAAAAATAATCTGCACCATCGAAAGGAACATAGTTAATTCATTAGCTTTTAATATAGCAAATAACCACATCCCTTCTGCCCTCCAGTTTAGCCCGTATAGATTCATGGTTAGAAAAAATCACTGATTTGATAAATTTTGCCACATTCTCCACCGTGCATGGACCGACTTCAGCCCAAAACGTCACGTTTCTAAGACGTTCCGTTCAAAATGTCTAGTCCATTCAAGAAGGCAGACAAACAGATCTCGACAGACGGACGGACGGACGGACATGTGCAACTTTACAAGCCAAACACTGGGGCCTCAGTAAATTATCAAATTAAATCCATT
The DNA here is from genome assembly GCA_001703475.1 of Hydroides elegans. NCBI lineage: Eukaryota > Metazoa > Annelida > Polychaeta > Sabellida > Serpulidae > Hydroides > Hydroides elegans. The sequence continues at coordinate 19,481 of LQRL01047036.1, read as the reverse complement.
CACAGGTGCGGATATTCTGTGATTCATTGATTCAATCCCCTTAAGTTCACAAAAAAATATTGTGATCCTAGTTCACTATTGAAAATTGTCTGGAGACACAAATATGGTTAGTATTCATTGTAGTCAAGGAACCCTTTCCTTGTCTTACCTGAACGCTGTGCACTAATGGTCTCCCGCCGGAAGATAAAGGGATTCCATCCCCCTGTGAAGCTTTCAAGTCGGAAAAGTAGTGCTCTGATAATGCCGTGACAATGCTTCGTCTCTCGTATAACCCTTTGAGCCAGCTTGTTAGATCGGTTGCTTCTTTAGCTTGAACAAGTAATATGTTAATCGCGTTGTTGTGTGATTTTGAAAGAGTTTTATAAGGTAGGCGATTCATTTCGCATAAAAAAAATCGTTTGATATGAAGCTTTGAGTTTCAAACTTTCCAAGTTGTAATACACAAATATTCAGAGGACATTCAACGACCCATAAGTCGATGCATTGTGTTTGTTCCATTGATATGATATACAGTGCTTTTGCAATATATTCGCCAGTTTCGTTTTAATATTCTTATCGAATCATCGCTCATTTAATAGTATAGTATTGGTTATGATTCACTATTGAGTCAAATATATCTATGTCCGCGTTAACGCAAACAACAAATCTCGGAATAAAGCACGAAATTCGATATTTTCGAAAGCCACGTTCTTGAGAAATTGCCAAAAACAGTAGAAATTACTATTCTCGCACATGCGCGACCGAAAGTAGACCGAATTCGGTTTAAAATGCAAAACGTCACATATAATGGTCCAGTGCTTCCACTTTGAGCACTGCATATAGTTTCTCTGTCCATTCGTTCTCGGGATTTAGCCTATAACATTTTTGAAAATACTTATTTTTGCGCATATGCGGGCGGAAGCAGACCAAGTTTGGGCAAAATATCAAAAACCATATTTAAATACTAAACGCTTCAATTTAAACACAGCGTCGAGTCTCGATTCCTACCCGAGATATTACATGAATAGAAAAAATTGTGGCACATGCGTGACTGGAAACTGATCATATACCTGTTTGATCGAAAATATGAAAACGTCCATCTGACAGTCAGACAGACAGACAGACCGACACCTCAAACCTTTCGACCCTCAGACGATAGGTTTTGGCATATTTAATTTTATGGGGAGATGTTTGAAATGCAATTTTTGAAAAATCAATAACTATCATAAATATTCATTAAAAATATAGTCTAATCGTTGTGTTATTACATAAGCCAAACAAATATAAGGTAATTACGTAAAGGAGGCAGCACTTGTTTAATATCAAGACTGATCTTTGAGCCACCGTCCAGAAACTGTATTGTTGAAATGGGTGACTTGAGTTTTTCGATACAGCTGTAGAGTGACAGAGCCCGTTCAGTTCCATTGGCCATGTATCTGTGGAATAATTTTCCACTCGCCCCGATATAAACCTAGGATGAAACGAGTAATAATTCCTAATTAGGATATAGTACGCATGTGATTGTTTTTATATATATTTCTTATTAAATCTGTGAGATGTAAAAATTTTACTAACATCATGCATAGACCCACTCGGCAAGGGTCGTCCAAAGTACGTCGCATTCGGTCGTGACGTTGAGAGGACGACCTACCTTGGGCCCGTATGAAAGTTTTCAGGACGTCCTTTTACGTCCCGGCGTCCAGGGAACGTAATTTCTACGTCCGATTCGGACGCGACGTCGCTGCAACGTCTTTTCTACGTCCGTGACGAAAAAGGACGTCCGGAAAACTTTCATACGGGCCCAAAGTAGGTCGTCCTCTCAACGTCCGTGGACGTCTTGCCGAGTGGGGAGTAAATAGTCTGTACCTTACTAAACGCAAATAACATATGCTTTGAAATTATGGAACACCGTCCTTTAAATAATTATTTGACCATAGTTGTAATGAAAATATGATTGGGGAAGAGCGGTCCAGATATAAATTTATATCTGGACCGCTCTTTCCCAATTATCATTTCATTACAACTATTGTTAAATGAGCATCATAAAACCGATGCAGTTACAACCTGATGTACATATTATACATTAAAAGTGTGCTTTTATTTAATTTTGTTTCTTCCTAATATGAAGTTTGTTACCTGATGCAAGACTCCAGGGTAATCAGAATCCAACCGCACATGTAATGCGTAGATAAGTGGTATTACGTTTGCCCACATATACTGAACAGCAACACTTGGTGCTTCAGGCTCCAATCTCAAAGGTTGTGTGGATGGAACATCGATTATATCGGGTAAACATCGAAACGATACATCGATGCTGTTTGCACTGATATTCATACGGACGCGTATCTGTATTTTATTAAAAGAAATGATATTCTACCTAATTATATCAATCGAAATATAGTTTTCGGGATTAAAGGCAAGTCTCGTACTAATTAAAGTTATGTTTGCTCCTTTGAGGTCAGATTTAATATTACCTGATCGAGCGTGTAAATCGTTCCTCCTTGATATTTGTATATTGACTGCGCTCCTGCCAAAATGGCTGCCGACTCCATGGAAACGCCAAGTGACGTCACAATACCAGCGTGCATTTGATTGGCTAAGACTAATCGCCACGTGATTTGAACGTCATCTTCGAATGGACGTAATGGCCAATGAATGCCCTGCAAGTTCGGAATCAGACTTAAATTATATCATAGAAAATCATTTTACAGGCAAAATGTAATAACGAGTGTTTGTTACGAAGCTAAACTTATACACATCATATTAAACATAACATAACTAAAATAAAACCTGCTATTTATAGTTTTTTTTTCATTACATTGTGACAACATTTTTCTTTCTATACAGATTTTAGATGACGCCGGAGACATGAAAATACACAGAGAATTTACCGTTGACGATACGGTATGCTTGCATAGCAATGGAATGCGATACAGTTGTGAGGAACTGAGGAACTCGTAGCCTTGCACTTGAATAGCTTCAATATGAGTCGCAGCACTGCGATATAAAAACATTTAATAGGTCGGGCATGTATAGGTATAGCTTTATTTGCAAAGTATTAGAGAATGGAATAATTAAAAAAACGGACAACAGTCATGCGATAAAACATAAATTACATCGTTTTATGACTCATAGTTAATTAAGTATAGTAAATTTCCTCAAGACTGTGGTTATTATCATCATATATATAATCAGGAAATCCTTAGTACGTTGTAATTATCTTATGCTATCTTATCCACGAATAAAGTTCAAAAGAATTGCTTTTAAATTGTACATGAATTACATCGAGTCTAACCGTATACTTGTATGTGCACTTGTCAATGGGACCAAGAAATGTAAATGGCACAACAGCTTGATTATAATTCCAGTTTGCTTTTCGTCGAACAATTGGTCGCCCTGGCAATATAAAACATTTCACAAAAATATATCTAAAATGTTAAGTTTATACGTTGGTTGTTTGAAACGACTGCTGTGTATTGAAAACCCTTATAATCTTTTCCTTAAATGTAATGTAACAGGTTTGGAACAGTGTAGATATGAGGCCATGGTTAAAGCGGAGAAAATTTGTCCAGTGAACATTTGTTGAACAATTGAAGTGAACCGCTCTTCAATGTGTTATTAAAATGACAATTATGTTCAATACTTTTCAGCAATATTATTTACAATGCACCAACCTACCAATATCAAAAATGGTAGAAAGCACTCGTAGGTAACGCCTTCGCTTGCTCTTTCTAATGCGCGCATGACAGCTGCGGGATTTTTGGTAGATAGCAGGGAAGAGCGCGTAATTGCGTTTTCATTGATTGCTTGATTTTGACAATGTAGATTGCATAAGATTTTGCAAAACTCCCTTGAATTGAGAACAACGTATATATGGTTGACATCGGGTTCGTGAATGTGGAATATCTGTATCAAACCCTGAAAAGAAAACATATTGTCAGTACCGTTTAATACGGTAGGAAGCTTACAGTTGTGCCAAACAAAACAGTATTTATTTAAAAAATATGAACGGATTTATATTGTAAATGCACCCGATTCAGTGATAAATCTTAATCCATGTCGAAACGCTATTCGACATGTACTTTCAAACTACATTGATTTAAGGTCCGCCTTAATTAATACACCACTAACTATACAACGGGTCGATTCCAACTCTTCAATCTTTCTGGCGTCTTTCTCACGTTGACGCTAAGCAATTAGCTTTTAACGTTTGTAACGTGCCATTGTGTCTCCCGTGCCATCGTGTCTCCCCAAAAGCGGTTTGCCTGTGTGTCTCCCGTACCTCTACCATTGTGTCTCCCATTTGCCATTGTGTCTCCCCAAACTATACCAATGTGTCGCCGCACGACCAATGTGTCTCCCAAACCGCGCCATTGTGTCGGCCAATCGACCAATGTGTCTCCCAACCTATACCAATGTGTCGCCCACTTTGTTCACCAAAATATTTTTTAAACTGGAACCTTTGCCGCCGGCTTTGATATCATCGATATATATTTATTTTACTTTGGATTGAATATGGATATTACTTTTGATGGAATCTTGATATTTCCCGTGTTAATATGTTATTCTTTTGAGATATGACTCCGTATCCATTTGAAATAGGTTTGAAATCCATCTGCAAGGTATTTATTATACAGTGTGTATGTGACTTTTCTCCTTCATTTAGATCTACTTTATTGAAAATCTTTATAAGCCAGTTTGTTTTTAAGAATACTGTCAATGCTTTTTTTCTTGGACGCTTTTTTTTCATGACGCATATGCAGCCCTTATTAATCTCTTTTTCAAACTTATAAAGATGTGTATGCATTTTTCTATCACTGTTACATAGCGACATTGAACTATATTTGACGATATAGAAAATATAAGTTTTAATTATTTTGACATTTGATATGTATCCTTATTCGACCTTTGATTGATCAAGACGGGCATAACTTCAATCACTACCGTTATCTATGGATGAAAGGAGAGAATAACACACATAAATAACGAATAGCGAATGAATAAATAAGTCCAGCAGGCTCAACTTCAATGACTATCGTTATCTTATGGGTGAGCAAGACAACAAGTCAACGGGCATAACCTCCATAGCTTCTGTTTTGCAACCATTTTGGTGAGCAAAGTGGGAGACACATTGGTATAGGTTGGGGAGACACGCTTAACGTTAGACTTCAAACGTTAAACACTGACCGATAATCAACCCAATAACACCAACCTTGCTTTGTAGTGGAACCGAGGCATCGAGCAACAAATCCTCATTGGCAATGATTCCATCACAATCAACAGTCTCGGAAACAAAGTCAGCCCAGGACATCACCTGAGAATATTGTTTGACGAGATAAACATTAGTAACTTACAACCGCTACTGATTCGAAACATATATTTTGTCTAGGAGATGCATCAACCTGGTTATCTTCTTTTTTCTTATTTTATCAAAGAAACGTTTTACCTAAAAAACCTTTCAATCGTATTAATCATCCAGGTTTAACTGTACATTGGACATCAAACAACTTAATTCTTTTTGATAATATACTATATAAATACCAATTTTGAACTTTTCAATACTGATATAAAAAAGGGTTCCGTTTTACATAACATTCTTTACACAACTACTGCAGAATGGAAGATCAGTGTAGCTGCATAAATCATACCTTTTCGTTATGCGCGAATTGTAGGTTATCAAGACATGTTTTATCATTATTTAACCATTAAGCATGCTATTTACATATCTTTATTACTATAACCTGAAATGAATTCACAAGGGTTTATTGAGTTAGATACCAACCAATTTTTGTTTGCTGTTTGCGTCTAACACGTATTGAAGCAACTCTATCACTTGTGGGGTAAGGCAGCTTTCGTCACTTTTGCTTTGCATAGATTTCAAAAGCCTTTGGCCGAATTGTTCATGGACACTCTGTTATGAAAAATATATTTTAGAAGACAAAGAACAAAAGGTTCATTGGGTAAACACAATAATTGATATAACAATAATTATATAAACGTTTGATTTCAGTTGCAAATTAACTAAAAATATTTAACCAATATTTGTCATTCACTTCATAAAAACTTAAAATAAAAGCTTTGAAACCATATACTGTCCAAAAAAAGTCAAGCCCCCTCTGGTTTTACCATCACCCTATGCAGTTGTGCACGGTTTTAAAACGTACATGTATTGTTTGTATTGTTAAATAAATTGCTTTATAAATGTTGTTGCAGAATATTGTTTACCATGGCAAGGTGTTAATATATCGATCCATGGCTAATTTTGTTGTGATTGGATATGTTCAAGTGGCCTAATTAACGAAGAAATTGAAGGTACCTTATCTGTCATGGTGATGTGAATGACAAACGGGATATCTTACATTTGCTCAAAATAGCCGATTTGAACCTATTAATTTGTCACAAATTGGTTTCATGGGTGGACTCAACATAATGATGTATCGAGTAACACAAGAAAACATGAACAATCTGGAGCAGGGCTTGACTTTTTTGAACAGTATACATGCCTGATTAGATTCCCATATCATTGATAATAATAGATGATTGACAGATTGAAATCATTCAATATAACTAGATGATAAAAGATAGTGTAGTAAAATAGCTCAAAACAACATTCAATAGAATGAAGACAGTGATTGATCATTATAGAAATTATTACCTGAATATATCTGAATCGCAACATAACAATTTCTGATATCATATGTCTAAAATCAATAACACTTCCATATTTACTAAGTTATCACCTACGATGATCAGACTTAACTCACATCTCTACAGCGAGCATCTACATTGATGACTTTTGAAGGCAACGTAGGGCGTAGTTTCTTGAGTTGGCCAAGGCTGTCTATTCGATTCCGATTGTATTCGCTCCTCTTATTAGGGCTGCGAAATAAACCGAAAGTTTCCTTGTTACTTATAGCGACAGAATTAGAAAAAAAAACGTATTAGTATTTTAGCATCAAATGTTATACATGTTTTGTAGCCATTGATAATAAAAATAGAAGGGTTCCGCGAATTTGGCTTCCAAACTTAAGTAGTTAATTCTTAATAAACAATTTTCTCTAGGAAATGTTTTAATGAGTGAGAAAATTATGAATATTTTGATATTTCATGGATCATGAGAGATGTGACTGATTGTAAATCTCAAAGTCATATTGCACTTTGGTGTGTATCGTAATATTTTGATCAATACAATGATCGCATGTCAAAATGATTTAATTTTTTAACTGGATAGGTTGTTCTGGACCCGTTTTCGGAACGCATTTAAACACTGCCTACCTTAGTTTGTCGATTTCGTTTGTGATTCTCCTCACACTGTGCCTCTCCGAGTCCTGAGCTCGAATCAATGAGTCACGTGACAAAGTGTTTAACGCTTTTGATGACACCTGATCGACATGCGTTGCCATGACGATGAATGAACATCCGGGGACCTTAATGAATATGGACATTTTCATCATTATAATGGCTATGAAGTTTTATTATTCATAGATAGTTATATGAAGATAATCGTATATCAACAGTCTATCATAAATTCCCGATTCACAATGTAAAAAAAAAAACATAATAGTAAAAAAGTTAGCACAATATAGCACTTCGAGACTTCGAGATAAGTTTATTTCAATCAATAAAATTACATTTTTATTTGTATAGGATTTATCTTTTTACTACACATATAAACCTTTTAACTGTTTGTATATTTTTTACAGATACGAACCTTGCATTGAATATGACCAACATATTTCATAATCACTTGATCTGCATATTTATCAGTTGCATCGAAAACTATCACGTAAATATCATCGCTTGTGAATAAAGCGCTCAAAAAGTCCATCTGAAACACGATAGGCTTCTAGTTATGAAAAGTGAAACAATATACAAAGCGTTTATATCGAAGAATGTACTTGATTTTTTTATGTGTTATATCTTTAAACATCTTTTCAGAGCTCTGAATTAGGTTTTGCAAAAAAAAAATATGTATTGAAATTATTAAATAATAGATGTTTATAATAGTAATTTACATAATCATTTTACGAAGACAAATTTCCCAAACAATTAATATTGCCTGCACAATTGGCCTTAATTGAATATTAGGTATTTTCAAATAAAATAAAGTTACTTCAATTATTACCTGTTCACCACTTATTTCATACAAATCGAACTGTGTCATATTCATCCCATCGAGGCTTTGATCTATATAAATTCAAAACAATATTATACTACAAAACGTGTCTAAAATACTAGGATTACTATTGTATTTTATCTTGTCTTTGATCGCATCTTAATTAAGATAATATTGAATCATACAAAAGATTGAACAATCTAAAAACTGAAATTAAAAATGCACGTGCTGATAATGAGCATGTGTGCGCGAAAATTAAAAATGCTAACATGCCATTTTTCGTCGAGGAAATGCGATACGATAAATACACCATTAAAATTAGATTTGGAATTCCTCCAATAAAAGAATCAATATGAACGATTTCAATTCATATAGTACAAATCGAGTCCGTTCCAACCAGCCCCCATTCCAATTAATGCATGATTACGCATATCCCGCTATATCACCATCAATAATGATTATGCGTCAAGTGCAACTAAAACATAATCCAACTCCCTCGTGAGGGGTGGGCATATTAATTTACCCTGCTACGTCATGGGGTAGAAGTAATGAAGGATTCCGTTTGTAACAGTAAACAGTGGATATCAAATATGATTAGAAGGGAGATTCCAAACATAAATGGTATATCATATAGTGGTTCTGTTACGTTTTTATCGCTCAAAATTTGCTTATAATTCGTCAAACCTCTTTTATGGCATATGCGATGGATCGTTGGTCTTGAAACCCATATTAAATATCCACACAATATATATCAATAACGGACTATATTGAGTAAGTACCGTAATGCACGGAACCACCCAAATATGAATTTACCTGCGGGTCCCATGTTTGTTCGCCATAACGGAAATGCATTGTTATCCCCTTCCTGTTGTGTTTGTGACGTCATAATCGATGCAATCAACGAGCTTTTGCCGCTTTTGGGATGACCAATAACGAACACTCTTTTTCTAAAAACAATTAATTGAATATATAGATTATGCTTATAAAAACTGGAATTATCACGTCCAACAACATTCGTCATGGAATGCGTAATTGAATATCGCAAATTAATACTCATGTTTCAAAACCAATTCATGAATTCATTCATTTCTGAAATTTCGTAGGGGGGATTTGGAACAACGAAAAATGCTATAAATTGAATTGATTTGAAATCTTATCTTGAAAAAGCCCCCCTTGGCGTTATAAATGCTTATTTTCTCGAGACTTTTTTTTGACAGAAATATAAATGGAATTAAATCCGAAGGTTCACCTACCCAAAAGTGTTATTGACCCGGGGAAGGAATGTAATATCAAAGCCGAAAGGGTGATATTGCCTGGCATATTGTCACATTCATGTAATAAATCTATATATATGGCTAAACACTTAATATGTTGAATTCCATTATATTAATATGATTACTTTCTTAAAGTCATCTTGTTTTCGTTTTGGAAACCTTACCTATTGTAATTATCAAAACATAGAAAGTGGAACACGTATTGAAATATGGATCAACATGATTTTTTATTCACAAATAAAAAATATATAATTCTAAATGCAATATCTAGTGACTTTTATTGAATTAAATTCCCTTGCATTCATAATATTACCCTACTTCAGGAGTACCCAGCGATTTATTCGGTGAAATATCTATTCTTTTCCAATTTCTATCTTGCTGGTATTTTCGCAGAACAGAATAGATAAAATATTGCATTTTACATTATTTGTATTTTCCTGGCATTTTATAAGAATAAAAACATACTATATAATATGTTTCTAATAGAATAAAAAAACTTCGGTTTCAAATAGAAATGACATAAAGGCATAGAAATATAACTGAGATGCACTTGTTCATTTAAGATTTATATAACAAAACACAAAAACAGTACAAAAAGCGGCCTTTTTATTATATACCGAAAAGTAACGTTTCAGAATGTAAAA
>LQRL01047031.1:0-10822 GCA_001703475.1 Hydroides elegans | reverse complement strand
TCTCTCTCTCTCTCTCTCTCTCTCTTCTCTCTCTCTCTCTCTCTCTCTCTCTCTCTCTCTCTCTCTCTCTCTCTCTCTCTCTCTCTCTCTCTCTCTCTCTTACTCTTTCTCTCTCTATCTCTCTCTCTCATTCTCTCTTTCTATTTCTTGTTATCTCCATTTCACTTTCATCATGTGTTAACATAGTCTGCACACTCTTACCTCGATTTATGCATCTTTCCATATTGATCTCATCTCATTTAAAGATAGATTGAACTGTCAAAATCTATCTTAATTCAGCTATAAACTGGTGCGAACCCACGCCTACCACACTCCCCGCCCAATTCGAAGCCAGCCATGTGGGTTTGGTGTGTGCTTGACATACGAGAAGACCGAGAAAAAGAGCAATTTCGCTTGCAAAGAACCAATAAAGGTGGCTATTCCCCTATTGAATAATTCATAGACGTCTCACATGGTTAGTTTATTTTAGTGTCTTTTTGGTTTTTGTCTTTCCTTTTTGTCTTCTTTATTGGTAAAGTTTGTTTTCTTTCTTCCGTTTCTTGGTGAGGTGTTATTGGCTCGGTATGGTGTCTTTAAGTGGTACTAGAATATCAGAGTAGTCGTTAGCTCGACACAAGGCAAAGCCACTTGACTGGTGTAGTCTTCCAGATTCACTTTTTTCAATAGTTTGGTTTAATGAGATTAGTCATAAGAGTAATAAGAACATCACATTGCCAACATAATAAACCAACAAGCGCAACATCGCGATATAATTCTAAAAGTACCTTCCCCTCCCCATCCCCCCTTTAGAGTGCACGCCAGTAAAATTCAAGGTCCCGGGTTCGAGCAAAACTCTGGGATGGTTGCTGTAGTTTAAGTGTGTGTTCTGACTCCTACTTACAGAAACACAATAAGTTCCCTTTCTATCAACCCTGATATTTTACCCAACCTCCAACACATCCCTTGCTCACCGTGAATACTGGTCGGTTTCGAAGTCGCCCACCGTGTACGTGCTTTCGCGCGCACTCGATCCGATCTGTTGTAGCTCAAGCGTCTGCCCCGTGAAGTAGGCGCGCATCTGATACAGGTAGGTCATCACACTGAGTTTGTCGGGTACAGACAGGAGGACCATGTCGGATGGTTCAAGGACTTTGGGTATGCCTAGGCTGGCTGCTACGTCAAAGGCCTATCAAACGAGAAAGGAGATCAAGGAGATTATATAGTGTATAAGGGAATTTTGCGATATTGAAGAAGCAAGTAGACAGGTTAAACACAATATAAAAATAGCAAATTATGTCATTTGAAAATTGGTAGGCCTTCATACTTTGCATGGTCCTTAAAGCAATGGATTCTATTCGAGACGCCTTTATGCTGAGCTATATCAAAGGGTCTTCATACTACATGTAGACTCCATGCATCCTTAAAACATTAATAGCTTTAGTTAGGTTATAACTAAAAGGGTACTCATTTTATTTTCTACTTTTATACCAAGTTAGCTCTGATCGAGACTTAATCATGCATTTTCATGTAAATGGATTTTATGCTATTAGTGGCGTTTATATGATCCACGTTATAAATAATGCACTTATTTCAATAAGTTGACTCTAGTAGGTACTCTGAATTTACTATGATTTGTTCTATAAATATTCTTTTACACAATTTCATGAGTAAATTACGAGCACATGGATAGACTCTACTTTAGGACCAATTTAAAACAAATAAAATTATATAGTATATCTCATATCATTAAACAAATGCCAGAAAACAATTTTTTTACGGATGGACCCTCTAAGAGCATGAGTCTATAAATCTAATTTTGAAACCATTCATGAGATAATGGAGAAACAAAACACGCATGAGATATTTCAGGAATGTTGATGGGGTTTATCACAAATGGTGGCGTGTAGCGAAAGGCACCTTAAACCGCGGGACGACTATAGCCGTCAATTTACCTTAAACTTATTGGGCAATTTTAAAATTAGGATTGTCACTCACCAATTTGTTATTTCCCTTGACATCATGAGCTGTCAACGACTCAAATTCTCTGCAAATTGAAACATAACTTACTTGTGTCTACTTATTATACGTTTGTATTATATTATTTATAGAATTATTGTTGCATCTTATTACACATGGGATAAAAGTGATTGAAACCTTCATATTCTGTCTCGACTTAATTCAATGGAAAAATATAATGCAATCGTTTCAATTTTATACAAAAATCGGAAATCAAAACAACAAGGGAAGGTATAAAGTCGGTTTGGTCAACAAGTGTTCCAAATGATATCTATATATTCTACTACACTTCTATAAATGAAAAATAAAATATGATATGATTACAATATAGGCTATAAATAGAATACAACATCTGACATATCAAGTCGATATACTTACATAAGATCTGGCCTGAAATGATGCAGCACGGCACAAAACGCCAGCCCATTGCGCCACGAGGTCGTCATATTGGTGACCTTGACCCCTTTATGACCTTTCGTGACCTCCTTGCACCACTCGAGCAGGTCCTGCGTGGGCGTGAAATGACCTCCACCCCGTGACGTGACAGGAGGGCTGTGTGTGGATCCCTGCAAGCAGAAAATGGAATCGAGTCCTAGGTAACAGAGTCGCTTGTTCTTGCTCATCACCATGGTGGTGGATTAGGTGGTGTGTGGGCGGCGGTTTTTGCTATGGAGTTGCGAGAAGAAGTGGGGCATCGTTGAAAATTGGGTCTGATTGGAGACAGAAAACAGAAGTTGGGTCTCCTGTAGGCGGATCTAGGAACGAGTAAAGTCGGCTAATATGGTGCACATAGAGTGCATACGATATCCAAGGCCTAACTTTAGTAAATTGTTTATCCTCGCGAATTTAGAAATTATCAAACATTCTCTAAATTGTAAAACATCCTTCTTATCTTCAGCTACTCAAATAAAATCCGGTAGCACAGATCACGCAATGACACATTACGTCATCACTTGTGACGTCATCATAATACATCCGGTTTTATAAACATGAATCGATGTCACGCACCATCACAAGCCAAGACACAAGCTAAGTCTAATATCCTTTAGATTCGTCATGTAACATCCATGAATCAAGAAACTCTTTACGAATGTCCCAATGCCCACGTAACATGACGATCTTTAGAACCTACTCTCGTTTCTTTCATTTTTTTTGCATGGAGAAATACGTCGCGTGCTGAAGGTTCTTATTCGGATCAATCCCTCTGGCTGGGCCTGACATAGGGTGGTACTAACAAAAACATACGCAGTAAACTAGCTGTCGATTGCCCCCCGACCTGTTTGAATATATGTCTGATGGGGGTATGGGGGTTGGTCTGACATGTTGCTTTGCTCAAAGTGGATGTGAAGCAATATAAATCCAATACAGTCTGGGTAATTATCCATATGGTAGGTTGCCCATGCTAAATCCAATAGACTTCTTGTCGCGCGAGTCTAGACCACTTGAAAGATTTTGCAATGTGTACTTTAATTTGTCATAGGGATCCCGATTGTCTTATCGAGACAACTTCATAAGGAACTCAATTATTATGTTATTTGCTCAAAATATATCCCTTTCCATTGCTGAGGTGGCATCAAAGAATTTGATCGCTTTATGCGTTTTTCTAGGTCTAAGTCTTGAATATTTGTATTTTTTGTCGTATTTGTCTTATTGAGTGAACCAACTGTATGTAGTAGCTTAATCACGGTACATCGATTATCGCTTTGTTTAACAGTTTTCATTCATAATATACTATCCATTATATTCTTCTTTTTTTTTTCAAGATAATAATTCTTAACGGTCATTATTTATACGTTTTGAAAGGCAACCAATTAAGATGAAAACATGTCCTTCAAACATGCCAATTATGGGAGAAGATGAAACGCAGATAAGTCATATCTCGCTATTTCACAGTTCATTTCACACTATAAGGAACGGATTTGCCTTGCGATATATTTACATTGGTTCTTATTCGAGAAGCATAAATATTTATAAATATCCCGTCAATTTAGCCATATCCAGAGGCAAAGATATACTCAAGCGATATACAATCTCTACATGTCATATATGCTATCCTCACATTAGCACTTCTCATCATTATCCAAAGAGAATCTGAACTCAATTCATAAGCAAGCTTATCAATATTTCAAAACTTAATTGGGTCTACCGGGTATATGCTTTTTTAGGATATCCGCATTCATGTGTTTCTGATTTGGCGCAAGATACATTCATATGCGCATTTTTCTTCTATATTGTAATGTTAACAAAAATATGATCTTTGAACGAGAACACTCATGCCTGAAGCATTGACGCTCCTCACAAGAAATTACCTCTGCCAAAACAATAAAACCCAATAAACAATTTGCGACAACCCTATTCCACGTTCACATCACGTCGAATCTATATTCGTCTCTTGTCACAATTCAGCCCATAAATTGTCATCAAACGGAACCATCGAATATCTATGTAATATTTCCTGTTGTTGCCCAACGACCACGCATCATTTGACACATCATGTTCTAGCTGCTGTGGTAAGCGAGAAATTCCATGGAGCAAATCACACCTTGTGTTAAGCGGTGGAGGCATTTATGCCAAGGTCACAAATTGTCTGTTGCTTTTCCTTCTGTGATGGTTGATGATGATGAGCCTTCTAATATATCGGTCATCAGTTGTGGAGCACGGGGGAGGAACAGTGTGGCACTGAGATATGGGCCATGGACTTGGTTATTGAGCAACGGTGTCTGGTGGTCAGACAAGCAAATCCGGTCACTGAGATGTTTTCTATGCATTTAAAATTACGGGTCTGCTTATACAATGACGTTGATAGACTTAACAAACTGTAACATCCGCACAATTTACTTAAACAATTATTGAGTAAGAATAAGAACCATTCATCATGGATACAGCATTGGTAAACAGTTATGCATGTATAACTGACCAAATAACTGACTAAATAACTCTCAGAGCACTGAAAGCCATTAAGCTCAACAGTCAGTCCAGACCCTTCATTCACAGACGCATTCGGTGGGTAAACCAAAGCATTCCTTGGCGAAAGGCGAGCTCTACAATCTGATCTCCTAACCATGCTAACTAGTACAGCAAAAGAGCGACTTGTATGCGTAACATTAGACTCAGATGGATTTATGAATGCAACAGCCTATTTTTTCCACCGGTTCCCCTCCGTTCACCGGTTATTGATGTGTGATCCCTTGACCCGCTGGAAATGGCGAGTGTGAATGGGAGTGATATATGAGGGGACTCATATGATAGGTAGGTTGTGGGGTTATAAGTTGTTGATTTAATGCATAAATGCACTTGCCAATACTTTCGTGTTTTACAAGAATATTTTGATGATGCTCACGACACCGTACATAATAAGGTACGAATTTTGTATCCTTCTAAAATGTACCTTGAATGGTCACGTGTTCAATTTAGGATTCAATAAATGAGCGCGAAAAACGTAATAATTTATTGTCAGTGCGTGATTTTCTATTACGATTCGGCACTCGGAAAGCATGACCGAATCAAGTCCATTATACTGTAACTTCGGTCTAGACATAAGTACATAGATCAACAACTGTAGGAGTAGCTCCGGGTTCGCCTCTAACCAGTCACACTATGACCTCACCTCAGCTTCAATATTCCAATAAGTCGCATGCTAACCATCAAAACACATCCAAACGCCAACCCTCATTTCTGGACAATATAAGAAACCCCACAAACAATCCAAAGGGCCTAAAAAGCCTCCGATTTATTCGAAGATCATAAACGATTTCTTTGATTGGGGTTAATGGTGGTTTGTAAGCATGGCAGGTCGCTCTGTCCTGGGTAATCGGTCGGAATCTATAGCTCAATAATGGGCATCTTTCGGTGCCACGAATTGGGGGAGTGAATGGTGCGGGTGCTCGCTCAATCGAAAGAAGGCAATAGAAGTATTCATTCTCGGGGGCAAATGGCTGATTGGCAAAAATAACCCAGACGATGTATCTTTTCAAAAGCATACATGAGTCTTACGAGTCAAATATTTTTATGTTGCAATTTTACAATTTTGAGAGACCGTTTTCGTGTGAAATCAAGCAAACGTTGCATTGATGAGTCAACAAACAACCTTTTTATTCATAAGTTCATATTAGCGTTCATTAACGATTCAGGTTTTAGTTTAGAATGTAATTACTCATAATAACCACTCCTAGTAATTTGAGTTTCAGATCCATTCTGCGTTGTCCATATTCAATTATTTGCAACAAATAACTCTTCAACAGCCAGACACCCTTAAAAGAAACCCCTGATTCTATTTTATAATAATTATAAAGACAGATTGCTGCATTCCTTTGATGCCTAAAAAGCAAAAATGATGCAAAGTCTATGTGACGCTAAGTAAATTGGGAAATATATGGCAGCCACAGAGGCAAGGGATCCAAAGCATTCTTGTTTGTCTGGCAATAACTGGTTTTTTACCAGACTTTCCTCTAATACAGGGGGTGATACGGACCGAAATAAGGGCATAAATCTTACTTAAGTTCATCCTTAGTACACCAAGGGGACTCTCATGGCTGCCCTTTATAGACATCACGCTCTATCCCCTTCTGCTCTATGCTTCTATGGTGACGGTAAAAAGACTTGGATTTAGAGGGTCAATTTGGTTGCAATGTATGTTTTTGCCATTGTGTGATGTGTTTCAATGCATTTAAAAGAGTGCAAACGGTCCGAGTAAAATCGAATCATTTTCCTTTTTCTGCTAGACGATAGAAGTTGACTGGGCACAAATCTCGTATAGTCCAATCGAGTCATCTAAATACGGGAAGCTTGTGTCGACGAGTGCCAGAGAGACAGATTATGTGTACGAATGCCATTTTAATTGAATCGCGTTTCAATACTTAAATAGTAATCCATTACATATATTTTTGATGATAAAAAAAGTGTAAATTTCAAATCAGGATTTTAACGTTAACACGACATATACGCAATCATCGGCTATTCATGTAGCTATAAATAGCATTATGACTATAATAAGCCAACCTTGGAAGCCTAGGCACGCAATGATTCCACTATTTTTTCTACCATTTTTTCCTTTGATTAAAGCCTTGGGATGCCTATGAACCGATTTTTTTTCGACTGGAACCCAGAAATGCACAATATGTTATGGGGTTAACGAAGCATAAAAATCAGGGGAAGCAGTGGATGGGAAAATCCATCATGGGTGCACGTTGCACAATCAATGCGCTTTGGCATGCAGGGCCAAAAGAAATGGCTTGTTACATGTAAAGGGATCTGGTGTGTAAAATGGAATATGATGGGAGATGCAAAAAAAGTAATACAAATGATTCGGAAAAACAAAACAAAAAGTATGCGCATGTTTGGTGTGAGTGATAATAGAGGAAAACCGGAAAATGTGTTGAGCATGAGTACCAATGTTTGCCGGTGGCATTTTAAAAGCGTAGATTTTTTTTTTATTATAAATATATAAGAATCATACGCCTAATTTTAAGTCCTCGACATTCTATATATATTTCATTCACATTAAAGGGACTCCCAAAAACCAGCAAATACCTAAGCCATGCGTCAAAATTTTATCTTATTATCGTCCACGAAAAGGCAAACCGGCTCGAGACGGGTGTTGCTTTGGCTTCAAAAGACTGACGAACAGGGTGAGTAAGTACATACTTATGAGCTGAGTAACGAGACAGGATTACGAGGACCAAAGGGTTGTATAAGTATGTCGGAATATATATGTAAATTGGCTCAGAGAGGCGACGACAGAAATTCTCAAGTTATTCAATGGCGCCAAAACAAAGTCATCAAGAAATACAATCCACTTATTTTTGTTCGAAACATTTATTTTTTTTTTTATAAAAGACGTCATTATTTTCTTAAAATAACCTCATTTTATTGATTATCTCTCGAACACAACCAACAAATACCGATACATTTACTTTCGTGTTAAACAAAAATATCTTGTTTCGCTCGATCATAATATCTACATTACACATAGAGTCTATATACTGCATATTTTGATCCACTGAAATAAGGTTTCTGACAAAGTTAACCCATCATTATAATGTAATTTTCCGCAGGAGTAGATAAACCCTATTGGTCAACGTCAAACTAGCAGGAAGGAAATGCCACGTATCGGCCTCGAAACACGAGAAAGAAGTTGCTCATTTCTTCCGCTAAATATCCTGAAATATCAACTACTGGATACAACTAGTCAAAATCTTATTATTAGGATGGAGATGAGGGCGAGAGTGTAAGGACAGGACGCATGGGAGTGAACTTTAGATGAATAGGTAGCAGCGGCTCAAACTGTCTAATAAATAGGACATTTTGTTTGGTATGTAGCGTAATAGAATGTATCAGTGTTTGACACGTTTGTGTAGAGAATTGACAGAAGAATTCATTGTTTACTACTATTATGAACGGATTAAAAATAGACAAGTAGATAGACCTGATGCGATACGCTCATCCTATCAAAGTCGCTCATTGCTACAAAATATGACCCCAAACAAAGACTTCTACATTAATCTCCTTTCCATCTCAAGCAAGACAACATGCGCCAATAGCACAAGCCTTAAACATTAAACGACGTAGGTCACCGCAGCAACAAAACAAGGCGAGCTCCAATGTCACGGGCCCCGTTCACCAAATTAACCCTTTATATTACGCCTAATGTTGTCTACTCGGATTTACGATTGTCGTAAAAGGGAGGGATAGAGGTCCAGAGTGCGTCATTCGGGCGGCGCGTGGGGGTAGTAAGTGTCCCAACAAAAACACAATACATGGGAAGGGAAATGTGCAGAATTAGCTAAGCCTTGATATGTATTTGGTTTGATCAAGATTTTTCAGTGCTTCATCGATTTCGAAAAGTTTTATCATAACTTTATATGAATCAGAAAACACAATTTCAATATCAACAATACACAGAAAATTTCAAATGTTGTCGGGTTTTGAAAAAGAATCAAGCTGGATCTCAAAGTCTAAATGTGTTTTACAGACAATCCTTAATATGGCGGACTTATTGCATGTGCTATATGAGAGAAAGGATGGGGGCAAAAGATAGATAGAAACCGGGCGATAAAAGGAGATAAAGGGTCCTTTGGTGTCGAAAAGAAATTTATTCGAAAAGGCAACGTGGATAACAGAAAACGTCTCGTTGGAATTTCTAACCATTTTTGTTGATATGTTTGGGGAGTGGGACAGCCATTGATTATGTGCTAATTCAACCAAGCACTTTCTGTGATTAAATCGACAACAATTTAATTTTGATAAAAGGAAGAAACATGAACTTATATATACAGTTGTTTCTTAACATGAAAAGCATATGAACAAGTAACAACGGCACTTATATATTAACAAATTCAAAGGCGTACTCTTATAATATCGCATTGCTATTGATGCTTAAACTATAATGATTTTGGTAAATCTCCCAAATTTCGTTAAACTGACCTTATTCAGAGACAGAGGTTGGAGAGACTTCCGGTTTCCTTTGCCTTGCGTTCCATCATCACTGTCAACAGGAAAAAGTATTTAATTGAATATGCGCTAAAAATTCGGATCATCAATTAATATGCATATCATTTAAGACAAGCATTACGTTCAACACCAAACACAACAAATACAAATCGATGAGTAATGAATTAATTTCAGATTGAATATATCTGAAACATAGACAAACTAGAGGCTAAAGGCCTTCGATCCCCCGTGAACTGTCAATAGTTATTTGACTTAGCATGGTCAGCATGGAATAAACATGGGCATCAGAGATGCAAAGCCCCAAGCCTATGCAATATATATCATTTATCAATTCTATAAGCTAATTTAAAATAGAAGGTGGTATTTTTTTGTCCTTCTTACAACGTCTTTCCTACAACGTCTATCTCACCACGGCTTTCTCACGATATTTCACAAAACGTTGTTCTCACAACGTTTTTCTTCACAAAGTCTCTCACAATGTCTTTCCCACAACGTCGTCTTTTCTGCCTTTCCTACAACGTCTTTCACACAACGATTGTTTCAATGTCTTTATAACAACGTCTTTCTGTAAACGACTTCCTCACAATGTCTTTCTTGCAACGTCCTCTCACAACGTCTTTCTCAAAACGACTTTCCCACAATGTCTTTTTCATTACGCCTATATCACAACGTCTTTCTCACAACGTCTTTCTTGCAAGGTCATTCTCACAACGACTTTCTCATAACGACTTTCTCATAATGTCTTTCTTCCTTCAATGTCTTTCTCACAACGAATTTCTCACTTCTTTCCCACAACGTCTTTCTCACAACGTCTTTTTAAAAACGATTTTTCGCAATGTCTTTCATGCAACGTCATCTCACAACGACTTCCCTACAACGTCTTTCTCTAAACGTCTATCTCACAGCGCCGTTCTCATGACGTCTATGTCACAACGTCTTTCTCACAATGTCTTTCTCACCATGTCTTTCTTGCAACGTCTTTTTCACAAAGACTTTCTCAAAGCGTCTCTCCCACAACGTCTTTCTTACAACGTCTTTCTCATAACAAATTTCTAACAATGTCTTTCCCACAATGTCTCTCTCACAACATCTTTCTCACGTCTTTCTCATAACGTCTATCCCAAAACGACTTTCTCACAACGCCTTTCTACAACTTCTTTCTTACGTCTGTCTTACTACGTCTTTCTCATAACGAATTTCTCCAAGTCTTTCCAACAACGTCTTTCTCACGTCTTTCTTTATAACGACTTTCTCACAATGTCTCTTTCACAACGTCCCTCTCACAACGTTTTCATCACACCTTTTCATTTTGAATATTTGTGGCCGATCGACATGAAACCCTGACGAGGCACAGCTTCAATATGTGGCTGTTATGTAA
>LQRL01047018.1:18256-31129 GCA_001703475.1 Hydroides elegans | reverse complement strand
TGTTTTCTAAAATTTTTATATTTTGTTAAATCAAATATGAAATCTTTCAAAGTTCCTATAATATTTAATCGAACGTGTTAAACCGTCATACAGATGTTAAATTTAGGAGGGTGAACTTTCTTTATTTACAACATTTTTATTTATAGAGGCGTCCTTAAAATACCATTATCTTCAACTTATCCAGGGGTCTATGCACCAAACGAACATTTTCCAAAAATTTGCAAAAAAACGAGCTCGATTATTCGGCAATTAATAATGCTTTAGACCTACTTTGATACATTCATCATGCTATCTATTGTATTTTGATGCCACTCTGTCTATCAAAAGACGCCCGGTCACAGAAGGATTGCATCTATGCAAATGAGGAAATAGTCCCAAACCCTCCAGCGGATTCGGTACCCTAGACACCAGGCCATGTGGTTTCTGTGGGGATGGGGGAAAAAGGGTCATTAGGGCCCTGATTGCTAGCATTTATTGGCTATTGACCCCCTTCTCATCCATCCGTCACAAAGTGGTCATGCTAGGGCAACTTCTCGATTGATGTCCTTATTGTGCTATCGTAACAAGAGTGACGTGAGAGTGATACAACTCTATGGAGCCATAGACCTCTATCCCCGAATTTCTGAACATGGCAGAGTGTTGATTGAGTCTTGTGCAAACACCACAACAATACATGATACGTTGCGAGGCGTTTTCTTAATCTTCTGTTAATTTTTAATAGGTTGTCCAATAGATCTACCTTTAAATCTCTCCTTAGAATCCTTAAATTTTATACAGTTTAGTAAAAAATAAGTTCTTGATATTGAGCAACACAATTTTTATAACTCGGTATTAGAATTATCAATTAGGATATCCTTTTAAGCTGAAATTTCGGGGGCTACGTTCCAAGACTGTGCATCTTTATCATCCTCAAAATAATAAATACTTTATTCAGATCATCTTTAACTGTGCAAATTAAAACGACAGGTTAAAACTAGACGCAAAATATTTTTTAATGCCCACCAAAAAGGTCAAATGTTTAATCAAATGACGCCAGTCTGGATTAATTTTGATGCCTAACAATATATCTTGACTTTAATTTTAATGGGAAAAAAGATTAAAATCTGAATGACGCAAAAAACGAAACTTAAAACACTTTGTGGTTCCTCTCATAAATAGTTCTTTTATTATAATTGAAAATGAAAGAGTACAAAATAACGACGTCAAAATTATGTAACATTACATAATTATCCCTGCGAAACATTTTTTATATATATTTGATTTCAAATAAACTAGGTGCTGTCAGAGAGCAGCAGGATCACCCGTGCACGCTATTGTCATAAACAAGCACAATATTCCCAGAGGGCTATAATTTCAAATATGAGCAAGACAGAAAAAAACCTGAAACCATATTCGTCGATTAGAATGCGGGCTCCAAAATGTTAATTATGGCGATAGTCAAATCAATTTGTTTTGTCTTACCCATAATAATATCTATCTCACAACGGCTTTATCACAATGTTTCTTTCTCACAACGTCTTACAATGTCTCACAACGGCTTTCTCATAACGTCTTTCTCACAACGTCGTTCTGACAACCATTTCTCACAACATTCCTTTGCTCATAACATCAAGTTATATGCGTAATCTTTCGACAATTGTTGGCCGACTAAACTGAAACCTTGACGTTGCACACCTATAATCCTTCGTTAGAAGCTATATGGCCAGTTACAACTTGTAACCACTTCATTAATTAAGATCTGACGTTCACAAGACACCAAATAAAGCTGGAGGAAAACACGAATTTCGCCTAAGTTCAAATGTCTGTAATTTCGACAAGTTTTGGCCGATCAAACTGAAAGGTTAACGTTCCGCATCTATAATCTTTGTTTGTATCGAATATGAAGAGAAAAACCTCTATGCCCGTCCAGTGATGGCCATGTATTGTCTACAAGACACCCACCCTAAGCGCAAATAAAACATGAATTTCGACCAAGTCCAGAGGGCTGTAATTCCGACAATTTTACGTCGATCAAACTGAAACCTTGAGGTTGCACATCTGAAATCCTTGTTTGTATCAAATATGGAGAGAATAAAACCTCTAGGCACGTCCATTAATGGCGATGTGATGTCTACAAGACACCCACCCTCAGGGTGAGACAGACGGACAGACGGACAGACGAACGGACGGACAAGTCCAAACCTATATCTCTCCGTTTCACGGGGGATAAATAGAATTGTTTAACCTTTATCACATTAAAAGCGTTTTAGCGTCGTTTCAAATTTATGATTATTTTCTTGGTATTTCTTAAATCAATGTGTTTTAATAAAGGTTGTGTATATTTATATGAATATTTTATATGCAAGCGATAGCTACATGCTCATGACCATGTACCATATGGAATTGTAAAGGATAATATAAGACAATATCTTTACATGTTTTTTATCATTTATAGATTACGGTAAAATCGAGTCGCGAAGATCTCCCTTTCTAACGAGAATTTACCATAGCAATATCTTAGGCAATATTAGTCCATAAACGCCTTTGCAACCGTATATGGCGGTCCAGAATCCATTAAGCAATAGCTATTCGCAAGAAATATCTTCGGCTATTTCGCTTTCGCTCATGTCAAAGTGCATCTTGTTTTACGTGTCAAAAACGAATTGCCTTTTTTTATTTGCAACACGGGAAACCACTTTTGGGTCATCTAAAATTCAAGACATTCAAGAGACACTTTTGCCAAAGTGTTTCATTGGAAGGGACTAATTACTAAGCATGTGGTTAAGCAGTGATCAGCAAGAAAGTGATACCGAATTTAAGAGCTAGCGAAGTAAATATCTAGGAGGATGGCGATAAACAATAAAGATACCTCAACATTTTCAGAAAAGACATTTATACTTAATTATGTGTCTAAGCATATTTTGAAGAAGCATAGCCAGAGCAAAAATATCTTTAAAATAATAACAATATGCATAATAATTATACAAGCGAATCAGTAAAAAGTTTTTTATTCATCAGTAAAAGAGCGTAACGCTATAGACACAGTGTTAAGATGGGGCTAAAAAACATAAAATTCGATTACCTTTTAAATTAACGGTTGCCCTATAATATTCTATCGGTAAAATATTTAATTCATCAGTTAAGGAACCTAACCCTCAAGACACAGTATCAAGATGGGGCCCAATAAGATGCCCATCTACCCTTTTAAAATATGGGGACGATTATGCCAGAACGCAGATGATTGATTAGAGGGTGGATTTCTAAAGTGTATCCAGGACAAAGCTTCTAATTGACTTTTAGAAAGAAGAAATAGGGCACAATATTAAATATGTTGAGAAAGTCAAAAAACATTGTTTTGCTTAATAATGCTGTCATACTCTAGTGATAAGGAGTGAGTCATTTTGCAGTTTCATAACAAAGTATATTTTTTGTTGTTGTAATTTCTAAGCTTTTTTACCGCGGCCTTAGGCCAAAGATCGATAATCCTGTCGCTCCTTACGATTTTATGTACATGTATAAAGAAAAATAGTGAAAATCACAAGGGGCGACAAGAATCGCTACTTTAATGTAACCGCACCCTTAGAATATTTTTTCTTAGAACCTAAATGTGAATTTCAAATTTCAGATAACATTTACTTTGTGATATGATTATGAAGATACACTTCATGTTTCATTAACATGTGTGAATTTCGATGAGCCGAGCTATTTTCAAATCCATTTAGTTATACAAAGCAAGCAAAACATCTTCCAAAAGTAATTTAAACATCTTCCAGGATCTGGAAACTTTTTGCTGTGAAATAGATATGTCCTTTGCGTCCAACACCAAAAAAAAAATAAATCAAGTACCTTTTTCACAAATTAATAACTTGAGCTACATTGTATATTATTAACATTATTTGCTCCTGGGGTCTAAAGTTACAAAATTAATTGGTTTTACCACCATTTGACAAAACACTATATGTATATTGCTGATATTGTAACCCTGTTATAATCTAACATGTGTCATCCCAAGACGAGACAAATGCATGTAAATATAAATTCTCTTATATTGAAGTGTAAATTGTCTTTTTGAAATATGAAAAAAAAAACACTTTCGAATCACGGAGAAAATAAGTGTGAACTCTTGTCAAAAGCTTAAAGTTGATATAATACAACAGATTAACCGGACTTGCTCCGAAATTAAAGTAAAGCAGAGAGTCTTGCTTAAAAGACATTTAGTTGCAACATTTGCCCTTTCCCAACGAAGAAAATATCGTACCTGGATGGCATATTAATCTTTTTTATTAACATGAGTGTCTTTTATGGACACCTTTCATGCATTTCTCATGAAGAAGAACTTAAAACGTCGTCTTTAGTATGTTTATACCGGTTACACCGGCTGAACGTGGGTGTGTTCTTCTGTAAAGCACATGTAACTTAGAAATCAGGATTAGTTTCGATTTATAAACTCTGCGAGGAAAAGGTACCATTCAAACTGTATAGAAAAATGGAAAGGATATTTTCAGTTGCTATATAATTGGGTTCCGTGCATGATTGTACTAAGTGTTCATTTAACGGTTTTGAGAAACCCTACTCATACCACATTATAAACCGTATACCGCAAAGAAAATCCTATAGGAATTAATCGAAGAAATATTACTTCTGATTGACGTAAATTTTAGCTTTTGGGATAAATTTTTACCATGGATTATAAGCCTTGTTACTCTATACAAATTACGTACAAAACGTGCTATATTGAGTAAGAACTTGCACGGGACCTTTCAATCATATTAACGGTAACCGACCACGGACAATGTCAATACAATAATAGTAGAAAAACACTCCAGAATTGTAAATGTCAATCCATTTTTGTACTAGAATTCTACTATCCGCCCAAAGCAAGATGGCAGCTAGAAAAAGTTGTCATTCCTAAAAAAAAAGTTTGAAGGGATGCGTGCAACAAATACAGTGGACTCGGAACAATGCCCAATCTCCATATTTTCTTTGTAAAAATAATTGGTTAAAACAAAATCTGTTTAATCGAACAGTTTTCGCCCTTCGTATGCATCTTCAATCCACCTGAATTACAAATAAAATTAGCATATGACCATGAGAAACCTTTTAAATTTAAGGTTGAAGCGGAGAACATCAGGCCTGCGCTTTAAGCAACAATGAAGCAGCCTAAACGGCACTTTATTGACAATAAGAAGCACTCAATATTATAGAGCAATCTCATTCTTATTTACGTATTCAATCCCATTTAGGATCGAATCTCATATCACTCCAGTCATTCAGAAAATTAATGTAATGGGTCGGTTCCATAGAGCGTTCACTGACTTTCTCATCCCAGACCAGGCCTATATTCGCCTGCGGAGAACATTACTCTCGTAAAGCTGTGACTTAACCCGTCGCAATTATATAAATACACAATAAAGTAAACAACAATGGAGCCTAGCTAAACTGATCACGACAGAATCTAAATTTAGAGGTGTTTAAAATGACGGCGTATTTTTCTTGATCGTTTTTGAAACTTAACCGATACTCATTAAATAAATGTCCCGATATCACATCCACAAAAACCGACTGTCGAGCAATTCCAACCAATGACAATGAAGTGATCCGACTGATTGACAATGTATAGGATGAAATTTAGATAATATTGCTTAAAAGTAATGATTAATTTCAATTGTCCTTTGTGTTCATTCTTGATTTTGGGGCCGATGGTTTTTCTTTCAGGCCGGTACATTTTTCTCAAACCACCGGCAAATTATTTTTACAACTTGTTATTAACTGTTATCCACTGCATATTGCCACCTTTTGCCAAAATTAAGTGTGGGGCTATTTAACCCATTTTGTCTTGTTCGGCTTCCTACATGTAGCTTTACTCTTCTAACTTTTCCTCTATATCCCCTTTGCCACAATCAAGTGTCGGGCAATTTGACTCGCGGGCTGTGCAGCGATATGAGAGGTTCATAAATAAAAGACTTGGTTTTAGATTATAAATGTTGCTACATTAAACATGTTTCACCTAAACAAATTTTACTTTTTTTATGTAGCTCTTGCCCCCTTTGCCACGACCATGCACCGGACAAATGTTCCCCTTGCCCCCTTTACCACAACCAAGTGTAGGGCAACAATTTGACCCGCCGCTGCCGGGCATGTGCAGTGACCCGCGGGGTGTCCATGTGATGGATGCAAAGTGCTTTGTGCGTTCGCACTGATGGACCTCTACATCACAACTTAATTCTATTAGGAATGAGCGGGTATTGGTAGTCTTTCCTAAGGGGAAGAGGGTGAAATGCTCGTCTGTATTGGGTTTCTTTCCTAAGGGGAAGAAGGGGCCGCACTCTTGTTGCATATACAGGAGTTAACTGTTGTACGTAAGGATATGCTCAGTTGCCCAGAATGTACCATTGGCGTGTGACATTTGTCAGTTTTGATTTCAAGCCATGGTCCAAATTACATGGATATCAAATGAAGATGTTTAAAAGCTAATTAACCAGATTGTGAATCTCATCTCTCGAGCGCAGAATTAGAGGGGCGACCGCGACACCCAACCATTGTTTGACAGAAAAAGTTGCAACATGTTATATATAAAATCATCTGTAATCTTATACAGGTGACCATCAATTCCAACTCTCTCAGATTTGCCCCTGAAATCAGGCTTTACCCTTTGATAAACATGTGACAAGATATTAACCAGATGCGCCAGTCCAATGGGGTAAAAAAGAAGCCTTATCAAGTGCAACTCATCTTTATTGAATATCTACCAGAAATAATTATGTTACTGACAAGACCAACAATAAGATAAGACGCCAAAAACAACGAAAAGATCCGAAAAAAAACACGTGACATAATACATTGAGAGTAACAAGACATCGCTGGCAAGAGATTGCCATTCATTTAGTCGCTATGATAGATGGTAATCGATGAAATTTCGGGCGCTATTTTTCTTCTTCTTCTTCGTTATATCGATCCGCGGTGGTGGCGGAAATTGACCGACTAATGGCAGTGTAATATTTTAGGGAGTACGAGGCATCTAAGGATATCCTATTATCATAATCAACACATTTGTCATCCACTTTCGGGATTGGGCATAGAGAATAAAGTAGAACATGTCATTGGAATGCTGGTCGGTAGCTCGAGTAAACTGACAATCAAATATTATAGATTATATGGATACGTACGTTTCAATTTGCAAAGAAACTATATTTTAGGTTTTACGACTTGCTTGTTAGTCGAAGACACAAACAACGCAAATCGGATTCGATATCATACATGTATATTCCAAAAATACCCTCAAACTAATCGAGATATAAAACTGCACGCATCAATGACTTGCTTATTTTTCTATATAAACCGAAGACACCTGAATTTCAAGAACATTTTACACCTAAGCGCCTTAAATGAACTTCATATGCATTGATGGACACATCATCAACCTGAAGGAAGCATCAATTTCAAACATGAGATGACAAGCAATTGGAGCGATTTAATAGCCAAGCGATTCTAATCCATCACTTGACAAGCTGTTAGAAGAGCGACGTCTAAAAGGATAAAATATGAGCTAGGGGGTCAAATGATTAGGTTCCAGCGGACAACTTTGGGACATGTCAGGTGACAAAGTGAAGAGTCTAACCCGTAAAAAATGGGCTTTTAAATAAATATTCGCCATGAGGTTATATAAATGCGTTCACAAATACATGTACCAGGTAGTAAGCCCTTAAAGCTGGACACCTTGATACGCCAGACACAATGCTTATCCGGATGGTTATTGCCCAGTAATGCGGGTCCACGGGTTAGATATGTTTTAACATAACATAAATGCATGCAAAAATACGAAATAAAAATACAACAAATATGAGAAAACACATTATGACATACAGCTTTGATCCACCATTACTCGAACCCTCCTTTAAAGCGACTACAGCTTTAGTGAAACTCAGTTAAATTTGATCGGGTTAACCACCTTTAAAGGAAGGTATTTGCGTCAAGACAAAATCGAATTGACTCTATGCTTATACGCACGCCAATTTAACTTGATTTAGACCTAATGATCGCAGCTTTAATCATAACGAACAGGAAATATAATTTCTGCCTGCCTTCAAAGAAAATTACCCAAATGGGCATCCCCAAGGGCAAGAAAAGTTCATTTGATTATTTTTTGAGTCACATGATGATGGAATTTTCGCGTTAGAACAATGATTTGAGAAATAAATAGAGCGCATGAAACCCATATGTTTTTGCTGGAAAGAAGTTTTCAAATAAAGCCATTTTATGAATGATATGCCATCGGTTCGGTTTTTGAATGAGAATTAAACGTCAAATGAAATTTATAAAAGTCTTCGAATTTTAGTCCTGACTTCAAAATTGGACCCATTTTTTCCGCTCTCCCTTACCTTAACCTTGAAATCCATAAGTGAGTTTGAGCAACAGGAGTACTTACACTTTATTCCACACCACTGACTAATCAAAATGCTTGGTTCGGCCCCTTAAGCATACGTTCTATGCCCAAACTTTCTAAAGGGAAAATAGTGCAGGTTTAAGGTTAAGGGTAGGCAGAGATAAAGGGTCCTGATTTTGCAATTGATATAACTCATGTAAATCACATCACCTGATTCCAACTTAAGTCTCACAAAGAATGTGACTTAATATTGGTCACTTACGTAGAGGTCTTAAAAGGGTGACAGTTTGTTTGCATCTGAAAATTTACCAGTGCCAACGTAGTAACATCATTGCGGACAAATCTAGCGAAGAAACTACGTTGTTACGATTTCGCGACAAATACGAATTTGATCCAAGAAGGTACCAACAGTAGGAAACAGTCGGGATTACAAGCACATTTACTCATTACATTTAAAGGAACATGTAAATCTGTTGGGATATTGGTGTCCTACTGGTATATAGCATCTTTTTTTTTTTTAAAACATCCCCTTAAGCTTCCCTTGAGAGACGTGTTTGGAATCACTTAGAGAAAAGTGGACTATATAAACATAAGAATTCATTACAAATCAGTTTTGTCTAACATTAATATAAATTTTATGGTTTATATCTATGATATATTTGGTTATAGCATAAAGGTTGTTGCATTAACTCCCTTTAACTGTTAAGCCAAAAAAGTAAAACTTCCTTACAAATTAGGTTCGCTGCCACCTTCAACATTGGAGCTGCTGAGGAAATGAACGCATTCGGCATCAAACATACTGGTGTCCTTTTTATCCCAATCAGGAAGCCTGATTACGACTTGGGAAGCTTCATTTGTTGCTCGTTTTGAGTCTAATTGCTTTAGAATATATCAAGTTTTTTTTGTTGCTAATTTGAATGTTCATTATCCAGCTTAAACACAAACATCTATAATAATAATAATTGTTTTTGTTATGATTTTATATGATTATAACTGTATATTTTGTTATTTACAATTGTATGATATACAAAATTAACATTGTACGTGTTCATTAAGCCTTTTACCAAAGTTATATATCTATAACTGACTATTTTTACATTATTTTATGTACCTTATTTGCTTATACTCCGCAAGAATATCCACTTTTTATCACATGACAGATCACATCAAATTCTATAAATATGTATAACCATTTAAGCAATTTCACAATACCATAAACATAAGCAATGAATCGATTTTAATAACTAAATATTTAAATTAAATATTATTTTTATGATCGTGATGGTGTCTATCTAGATTAAATCAAAAACATTTAAATACATTTAACCCATAATCAAACTTCGGCTCAGTTATCATATTTTCTATTTCTCACATAGTACATCACTTCGCATGATAGACTGTTCGCGTGCTCAACAACTGTTTGCTTTTGTTTTATACTTTAAAATGAGAAAATCACAAAGCGAAACCGTCACCCCCAAAAAAGGCACACAAACGTTTTTTCTAGAGCGTCGATGCAAACGAGAGTACCATCTGATTGCGCTATATTACGCTAACCACCCTTGGCGGGCAATGAGATTCCGGGGAGCAGCAGAGGCTAAAATGAGATTTATGCAGCGATTGCTGCTCGCCCTTTGTTGGTTGTTCGAACGGGTGTGTTGACAAGAGAGACAGGGGGAAATAGGTTGGCATTATGCGGACTTGACTTGTTGGTTGGATCTTGTTTGAACTGCTAATGAGATAAGATTACTTTGGGCTTGGATTTAGTTATTTTTAAAAATATGTTTGAAGCTAATGGTATTTGTTTCTGTTTGCATAAATCAGTGTAGATGGATAGGGCTCGGGTCTGATAACGGAGATGGTTGGAGCTGCATTATATTTCTACAGTATTTTCAATCTAACGAGAACGATGTAATAATTCTAATGAGGAGTATCACATTACAAAGACCCTTCTTTATTTCTCTCTTCTTTTACCATTCACTGCAATATCATCTATGCCTTCATAGTTGGCAAAAACCCTGGACCAATGAAGCGACATCGGTTAACAAAGCCCTCGTTAAGCCCGCTATTAGATGCTATATCTACCCCTATTATACGCCACTAAGCCTCCTCTGCAACGCCCCCTTATGGCAGCTCAGGGAAGTGTGTTTCAGCTGAAGCTATTAATACAAATCAGGGGCATCACATTTAACAGCCAGCTGCATCTTACCAGTGTTACGAGTTGAACAATAGTGAAATCTAGGGGAAATGAAATGCAACAAAGTCGCCATTAATCGTTTAAAAAATCGTAAAAAAATGAGTACAAACAATAAATTACGGCTTAATGCATGATAAAGAAAACTCATATTGGTCTGCAAAACATTTGCTTATACTTCGTTCGATTCATTAATGAATGTGGCCGAATAATTTTTAATATAAGGGTTATAACAATATCAGTCAAATACATCTGCTTTATATTGTTTGTCTATAATTTGATAGGATTAGTTTCATGGACGATCACAAGAAAACACAAACTCATTCACATTCTCTTTCCTGTGATATACACTGCAATACTATAAGCGGATAAAAAACCGTTTCCTACTGAAGATAAATGTTTGTTTTTTTTTCAGCTTGGAAAAAATATGAAATAAAAAGAAAAATATAGCTCTGAGCACATGTCGATACTCCATAGAATCCACCCATATATATATACTTCTTTATGGCTAGACAAAGACGTCTCTGCATATCAATGACTTTGGTAAGCCGAGAAAATGCCCGCATCTTGTTCATTTTATTGGCAATAACAATGCAAGTGAATGGAACAGCATATCCAGCCAAGCCATTATCTCTACTTCTTCAGATTTATTGAAAAAATAGTTTTAAATTAGTGTGACGGACTTTAATATTACTGAATCTCTACAACTTTCAAATAAGAATTTGATACTAAATTATTGTTTGGCTTAATTTGTTTCAAGTAAAATCATTAAACTTCTAACAAACATCAATATTTTACTATTTGAATATTCGAATGTATGAATTCAACATCAAGAATCGTAAGACTTATTGATACATGTATAATCTTTTCAGCTGGAAAATGTTCTAAAAACCTTATACACGTTGCGTTTTGATAGCAAAGTCAATTTAAT
Organism: Hydroides elegans; assembly: GCA_001703475.1. Classification (NCBI taxonomy): domain Eukaryota; kingdom Metazoa; phylum Annelida; class Polychaeta; order Sabellida; family Serpulidae; genus Hydroides; species Hydroides elegans. The sequence continues at coordinate 19,645 of LQRL01047018.1, read as the reverse complement.
TGTTATGTTTTCTGTATGAAGGTAAACTAATTCAGTAGCGATGTCATTGTCAGTTGTTAAATGTTTTTTTTTCAAACAATCCTTGTCTAATCGGTCCATTGGTAGTTATTCTTTTTTATATATATGTGACCATGTTTTAAAGCAGTGTACATAATGGTATTCTCATGTGTGTTTTAGAAGTGATATACCGTCTTTTGAAAGGCACATGTTGAGTAAAAGGGTGGAAGTAATGGTTAGGTTTAAGTTCCACTATTTGATCGTTTATGAAGTATCGGCAGAAGTAACTAAATTTACTGACGCAATTAAAGTCGGTTAGAAAGGTTTTATTATATTTTATAGCCGACATAAAAATTGATATATTCTTTACATACAATCAATGTTAAGAATTGATTGATTTTATTTAAGTAATAAGTAACATATAATACATGGATGTTACAATTGACAATATGAAATACAGATGAAATACATAATAGGCATTCACTTTAAGCACGACTATAGTGTTGATACTCACTTAGGATTGCCCATAAAGCTCTAGAGCTTATTTCCAATGGGATCCTACAATAGTTAACACACCGGTGAAAGTGACATGAGACAAAGCGAATGACTAACAATATAGTTACTGACATATTGCCGACTAAAAGTTGACTTAGTATGAAAAATCATAATTTTCCCTTTGAGTAGAGCTGTTTACTAAAACATTTTAATTTCGAATTTAAATTTCGAATGATTTATTTCAAGTCTCAACATCAATGGCATAGGCTTATATATTTGGGGTGTCAGTCTATTGTTTGTCATGGCTGTTTCTATAGGTTGTAACATACGGCTTCTTTGGTTAAGGACTTAAATTAATTAGGAATTAAAAAACGTGTTAGAAAACAGTTACTAGATAAGTACTAGATAAGCATAATTTGTGTAGTGTTTCTTATATTAAATGCGAGCTTCTTTTCTATAATTTGTTGTGTAAATATAAGTCAAAATTAAACAAGTAGGATCAGTAGTTGTAGCATTATTTATTTTTTGTTCATGGGTCTGACACTCAATAAGAATATACTTTCTTCCAGTCAGATCCTTTTCGTTTCATGCGTTGTTCATTTATATACTTGTATAATTATCATCGAAATTGTTCTTTTGCATGTATTACGAAATAAAATATTGTTTATTGTTTATCGTTTAATCAAAACGCTTTCTTTTGAGTTTATCCACAAGACTCAACGAATGTTCAAATGTTCTAGCACCTACAAATCCATGTTTTCTAAAAAAAAAGTTTATTTCGACTATTTTTGCCAAGTTCGGCACCAGAACTTAACCGAATTATGTGTAAATTTTCGAAAGACACATCTACACACACTTTTCATAAAGTATAACTACATTTCCACCACCCTCCATTTA